>CM076571.1:98406899-98543179 GCA_034641835.2 Pinus albicaulis
TGCTTGGTGTGGTCCTCGAAAGCGAAATTTTTCCATTTCTAGGAATGCGCGCTTATCGGGCAAAAAAGCAAGTAGAAGGTGCTCTTCTCGAAGGATTAAGCACACAATCTAGCATTTATGACTAGTTCAAATCTGATTTTCTCAAAACCTTAGAGATTTTAAATACTTTCTTGATTCCATAATGTGTTCCTGCTCTGTAAATCCTTAGTCTTGACATTAATTAATGCCATATTCTACTGTATGATTTTCCAATGTTAACAGTTACAAAACCACCCTGAGCTAACCAGACTTTTCATGATTAACTTGCATGAAAAAAAGGTTAACCTTGCAGGGGTCATTTTTGAGCTATCTACAGATGTTATTTCCAATGCCACTGGGATACCAAGTGTAGGGGATAAATGGTTCAAGCAGGCGAATCTAGACATGATCTACTTTGAACCCTACCTAAAGCCTAGGTACAACAACGACAACAAATCCATCTTTCCTTTCTCACATTTGCTGGATAGATATGCACCTATGATGAGGATCATTATGAAGTATTTCACATGTGATGGAAGATTCTCCCGCATTTACTCCTATCACATCAGGCTGCTTATGCACTTTACTAGGGTGAGGATGTTGCACATACCCTATTACCTCTACATAAGCATTGGAAAAATGTCTTATATTGTACAAAAAAGAGACTATCATCAATAGATGCAAAGCCGCTTCCATCACTCACTGATTAAAATGGTTTTTATGCACCAACTACAACAGAAGGGTATTCCTTGGGAGACCTTCATTGCCAATGAGGTGTTTACTTCTCCATAAGCCCATCAGCAGCATGATGTCACTTCATCTTCTCATCCTCCCATTCCTCCATCAACTCACATTCCCTCACCTAATGATGACTCTTCCATCTCACCATCCAATTACAGTCCTTCACATCATGATAATCCTCCTTCGTCACCTATTCACAATCCCTCACCATCATCTCATGGTACTAGTGCATCAAAAAGTTAAGAAGGCAGTGAGGAAAAGAGCAATGAGGCAGAAAGCAGTGAGGAAAAGGGAAATGAGGCAGAAAGAAATGAGAAAAATGGTGATGAGGTAGAAAGTAGCGAGGCAAGTGGTAATGAGGAAGATGTCAGTGAGGTAGATAACATTGAAGCTGATGACAGTCATGATGGAAGTCATGATGGAAGTGAAACAGATGACACTGAGATGGTCAACATAGAACATTTTCCTTTGACCTACCAGAGGGGAAATAGGCATGTGTGTTGGTCCTCTAATTTGCACCTTTTTTTTACCATTTTTCCCTTTCCAAATCGTAATCATTTACCCCGTTTTACCTATCTTATGCGCCCTCATCCTGCACTAGTGCGAGAATGATGACACATTTTTCATTAACTTCATATTTTACATATTTTAACTTAACTTAGCATTTATTAACTATTTATTATGTGATTTTCTACTTAGAATTAATTTTGTAACTCATCGTTACCTCCTATGTTATTTACTAGTTAAATTATTACCTTGATCGCTGATTTCTAGTGTGGAACAGATCTCGCACCAGGGCCAGCACCGCGAATCTTGGCAGAAAATCCGGATCTCTTTGATTGCTGCCTAATTTTGTACCACCATATCTGAAGGCAGCCGAGTCCTAGTGATAACCGCAGGTCAATCTGGAGTAGCGGAGATCAGACTTAGGAGGAATGAACAACTGGAGATAGCCAGGACCCGTTTTGTTAGAATGTTTAATTTTGAAGGCCGAAAGCTTATTCTGCAATCGGTTATGTAATTTGTTGTAATGATTTCTACAATTGGCTATATAATGGTAAACGATCCTTTTGGCCTGTGGCCAAAAGGATCTAGATAAGGAGAAATGTAAATAGGACAAAATGTTCAATGTTTTGATAGAATTGACCGGAGAATAGAATCAGTGAGGCGGTAGCAAGCCTGTCTTTTGTTATCGCCCAAATCTGGGCTGGATATGTAATCACGCATGTATTTTCTTTGAGGATTTAATAAGAAGAGCTCCACCTTATGCTTCATGGATTTTATTTCTTCATGCTTAAACAGTTGATGAATTGATTCAATAGTGAGTAGCATTTCCATTTGAAAGGGAAATGCGCTGGTTGGCTAGGGCCCAGCCAACCCAGCACGTTCTCCATCCTTTCTGTTCTTGAAATTTATGTCTGCTACATGTGATTTAATTTAAAGCATTTGAATTTCTATTTGAGTGAAAGCAGATCTATAGTGTGAAGCAGTTAAATTTCCTTTTCTGCATCTAAATTTAAATTTTCTTTCTTTGCCTGGTTCGAATAGGAGAAATTACCTGCACCAGTGCACGTTGGTGTGCTATTCACTTTCAGCACGTTTGGTTTATTTTCTCCGCTTGGTGCAAGCAGGAAAATTGTTTCTGCACCAGTGTTGGATAGTATGATGCAGCAAGTCTCTTTATCTTACTTCTAACAACTTTCTTGTTTTCGATTACATTTTAATTAAAAATATTGTTTCCTTATTCTCTAGAGATATTCATCTTTCAGATAAGCAATTTGGTTTCATAACACCTGCGGTAATTAATCATTGATTTCAAGGACTAAAATTTAAAGTGTAAGAAGCTCAGATTAGATACAAGAACCAGTTTCTTGGTACCAGATTTGAGTGCTGTGGACTTGAGAAAGTTTAGGGCCCTTGCATGAAGAAAAACATTTTTAGTATGGAAATTACTTTACACCTTCTGCATAGATCGTTGTTCCTGCTCTAGTGCAAGAAGACTGCACTAGTGCAAGATCGATTCTTGTGGGAAGGACATCTTTACATGAGCAGGTTTGAAAGGGCCCATCTGTTGAAGACTGCTAAGGTGTCTTTGCTAAAGAAAACACATTCTCAGTAGATGATCAATATCCTGCTAGAGTAATTTTCTTCTTTTTATTTCCGAATCTCTCTTCCAAGTATATTTCTTCTTATTCTAGCCTTATATTGTTTTGATGGTTTGAGTTGCCTTCTCCTCTAAAGTTTGATTCTGCAATTTTTCCTTTAAAAAGTAGGAGTTGATATTAGAAATATTCATACCATATCTGGAATTGCCTGTGCTTCGTCTCTAAGTTTACGAATCCCCTGGGTTGACAATTTAAGTGTTGAGGACTTTACTTAAGTGTAATTCCTGCACCCAAAATTTTGGCACCGTTACCGGGGAGGCGATTTGATTTGGTAAGAATTTTATGATTGTATAATAGAGGTAAGTTTCCTTTATTTCTTGCAAGTATTTTTGAAGGAGTTTTTACTGGTGTTGATTGATTTTTGACAGTATTTTTACTATAAATTGTTTTGATATTTTATTTCTTTTTTTGAAATGAATTCCTAGGAAAGGTAAGGGTTCGAAGCCCACTAAGGGCCAAAATAATTTTTCTCACATTGGGTCTCCTTCTGCAAGCAGGAAGCCCAATCCAATTCAAACCCATCAGGCAAGAACAATCCACCTGCATTCTAGTAATAACAGCTCAGGTGTGGATCAGCCTGTGGAGAGCGGTACAAGCAAGAAGGGAACAATGGAAGACCAAGGAGATCATTTGGAAGGAACTGGTGACAATTAGGTAAGTGAAGGAAAATCTACTTTTGTGTTTCCAATTGTGGATCCTGATACTGTGTCACAGATGAAGAATATTCCACCATCAGCTCTCCCTCATTTCCATGGTAAAGTTCATGAAGATCCTGACTCTTTTCTATTTGAGTTTGATATTTTGTGTAGAAGTTATGATTATGCAACTGAGGCTCAGAAGTTAAGATTGTTTCTTGTTACCCTCAAGGACTCAGCTTTAAGCTGGTTTATAGGGTTAGGAGGAAACACCATAACTTCTTCGGATCAGATGACGAGAGTATTTTGATCTAAATATCAAGAATATTGAAAAACTCGGGACATGCAGGATGAAATTTTTACAATCATACAAGATGATGAAGAAATTCTTGAAGATTATTTGGAAAGGTTTCTGTATATTTTACAAAGGTCAAAAATTAAGCTTGATCCCAACACTATTAGAACCTTGTTCTTAAGAGGACTTATTGATAATGCTATAAACAATTTGAATCTGTTAGGACAAGGTGATATTTCTCAAAATTTTGATCAAATTTGTGAATTCTGCCAGAAATTTTCAAGAAACCAGTACAGATCCAGTAGAGGAACTCGAACTAGAAATAGAAAAACTGAATCTACTGATGCTATGATTATTGGACTAGAAAATAAAATGGAAAACATGAAAATTGATATAATGAACATTGTTACCAAACAGTTAGACTCCTTAAAATTTCAATAGAAACTCATGAAGGAACAAGAGTCATTATGTATTTTTTGTCCTAAATGTAGAGACAAGCATCACCCTAAAGAATGTCCTCTTAAATTGAAAGAAACTAATAAGTGTGCTATTTGTGGAGAAGACCATATCAAAGAAAAAAGTCCCTCTATACCTAGACTTAAAGCTATATTTACAGGGGGCAGCCTGAAGCCGAACAATTGTATGCTATGGGAGCAAGAAGAAATTGGCCTCAGGTAGGTGCAGGTATGGCTCTTGAATTTCCTCCACACTATTTTGGTTATAATCCACATGCATATTCGTATCCTAACTCTCATCAGCAGTGGAAGTATGGAAATCAATATCAACATGGGCAACCTTCCCAACCATAGAAATAGGGTTGGAGAGGCCCAACTCATTCTCCATATTCCTACCAGCCACCTATTCAACCATATGCATCTACACATGTACCTTATCCAATGCCTCAACTTCTGAGTCAGACCACCCCATTACCTTTACCTCCACCCTTTCAACCTCCTCAGTTGCCTGCTCAACCTACACCCAATCCTAATAATAATAATAAAGCAGTGCAAATGATCCATGTAACAAACCCACCTTTACCATTCGAATACCAGTCTATTCCAGTTGGAGTTCATGATATTCAATTAAGATCGGGAAGGATTGTAATGCCAGAAAATCAGAAACAACCTATGGTGATTGTTGAAGAGAAAGGAGAAGAGGAAACTCTTAACCATTGTCCGAAATATGTCACTAAGCAGCCCTTATCCTCTGAGTCCTTGCCATCTTCTTCCAACCAGCCTCCCTTTCCAGAGAGGCTAGTAACAAAAAGAAGAGAACCTGTTTCTGAGACTAGTTTGGCATCATAACTTCGGAATCTTTTCATTAAGATACCTTTGCTCCAAGCCATTAAACAGATCCCCATTTGTACCAAGATTATTAGGGAACTTTGTCTCAAGAAAATCGAGAGGAAGAGATTGGAACCCCAAACTATTCAATTTTTTGGTAGGACAGGAGAGTTGATGATGGGATGTGTGTCTGTGGAAAAATATACTGATCCCGGAAACCCTGTTGTCACAGTTCAGATTGGTAATATCCTTGTCTCTAATGTCCTTATAGACCTGGGAGTAGCCATTAATGTAATGAATAATCAAACCATGGATCAAATTCGGTTATCTCATCTTCGCCCTACTCCCACTGTGCTTGAATTAGCGGATAGATCTAAAATTAAGCCTGAAGGAGTACTGGACGATGTGATAATCTCATTAGATTCTTGGGAATATCCTGCTGATTTCATTGTACTTTAGCCAAAGAACGCAGTAGGAGGACATCCCTTAATCTTGGGTCGACCATGGCTTGCTACGGCCAATGCATATATTGGATGTCGTTCCGGTGATATGTATATTTCACATGGAGATTCTAGGAATAAAGTTACCATATACCCCCCTGCCAAATCCATTCAGGACCTTCGAGATACTTTATGGTTGGACCAAAGCAGTGATGAAGAGACTCAGTCTATTTCTCTTATTCATCATTATATTGGGTCTTCGCAAGAAGATGAGATTCAATATTTCCTGAACAATCTAGACACCATGCCTAAATTTAAGCCTTTGAGCCAGATTTTTAGCCTAGGTTTCCAAGAAAACCATGATTCTCATTCTTCTATACTGCTATATTTGACCACTCCCTTGAGTACTCCGGAGCCTGATACTACTCTTTTTGAGATTAGCCCTGGTAATTTTGCATATCAGTTCAGATTTAGACCCATCTCAGCAAGAGCAGCTTCTGAATTTGTTGCAAAACCATCTTAGTGCATTTGCTTGGGGCTATGAAGACATGAAGGGTATCCCTCCTAAAACTTGTACACATCATATCTATATTCAGGAAGGAACCTGACCTGTCCGACAACCCCAAAGACGAATGAATCCAGCTCTAAGAGATGTTGTGAAGGAAGAAATATAGAAACTCTTAGATGCTAGTTTTCTCTATCCTATTTCTGATAGTCAGTGGGTCTCTCCATTAGTGCTAGTACCTAAGAAAGATGGAAGATGTCATATTTGTATTTATTATCATGAATTAAACAAATCCATTCTCAAATATTACTTCCCTCTCCCTTTCATTGACCAGGTGCTTGATACCCTTGCAGGAAAGAAATATTTATCCTTTTTGGATGGTTTCAGTGGCTATTACCAGATACAGATTGCACCCAAAGATCATGATAAAGCTACTTTTACATGTCCATGGGGGACATTTTCTTACAAAGTGCTTCCCTTTGGTTTATGTAATGCCCCGGCTACCTTTCAAAGGGTAGTCTTAGCTATTTTTGCTGATCTTGAATTTGTAGAAATTTATATGGATGACTTTTCTGTGTTTGGTAATTCTTTTCAGGAAGCTCTCGAAAATTTGGAGAAAGTACTTCTTCATTTTCAAGAAGCCCACCTTGCTTTGAGTGACAAGAAATGTAGATTAATGTGCAAAGCAGGAGTGGTACTTGGCCATCTCATTTCTGACAAAGGTATCCAGGTTGATCCGAAAAAGATCAAAATCATTCTGCATCTTCCTGCACCCAAAACTCAAAGGGAAGTAAGAGGTTTTTTAGGACATGATGGTTACTATAGAAGATTCATTGTTAATTTTTCTAAGATAGCTACTCCTCTTTTTCGACTTCTAGCTAAGGATAGTGAGTTTTCTTGGTCCACGGCTTGCCAACAATATTTTGAAACATTGAAGGAAAAGTTGGTACAGGAGCTAGTTTTGAGAGGTCCAAACTGGTCCATGCCCTTTCACATTTCCTCCGATGCTTCAAATTTGGCTATTGGCACAGATTTGGGACAATAGGAAGAAAATAAATCCTATGTTATTTATTATATTAGTAAGAATTTGTCTTCCACTGAATTAAACTATATAGTTACAGAGAAAGAGTTTTTAGCTGTAATCTTTGCAATTAATAAGTTCAGACACTATATCACAAGATATGAAGTATTTGTTCATACTGATCATTCCACGATTAAATATTTAATGAAAAAACCACTGACTAGTGGTAGAGTGACTAGGTGGTTTCTATTATTGTAGGAGTTCAATATTACTATTGTTGATAGACCAGGAAAATCTAATGTTGTAGCAAACTTTCTTTCTAGACTAGATAATCCTGGTGAAGTAACTCCTGTTAATGATGATTTTCTGAATGAACATATTTTTTCTATGTCTACACAATCTCCATGGTTTTCTGACATCGCTAATTATTTGGTTACTGGAAAAACACCACCTCACTTGCCCGCCCGTGAAAAGTGGAACATTATTCAGAAAAGTGTTGCATACTCCTGGATTCAAGGAGACCTCTTTTACACTGGTCCAGACTTGATTATCTACAGATGTGTAAGAGGGGAGGAAGTGTTTGACATATTGAAATCTGCTCATGATGAACCTTGTGGAGGCCACTTCGTTGATAAGTGAACTGCATATAAAATATTACATTCTGGTTACTTTTCACCTTCCTTGTTTAAGGATGCCAAGAAGTATGTCAAGCGATGTGATAGTTGTCAATGAATGGGCCAACCTAATCAAACCAATGAAATGCCTTTATGCCCTCAAGTTATGATTGAGCCATTTGAAAAGTGAGCTATTGATTTTTTAGGGCCAATAAATACAACATCGCTAAGTAAGAAGCATATTTTGGTTTGTACAGATTTTGTTACAAAATGGGTAGAAGCTAAAGTTGTTTCTTTTGCTACGGAAAAAGTTGTTGTTGATTTTCTCTTTTCTGAAATCTTTACTAGATTTGGTGTGCCTAGAGAATTTTTTTCTGAAAATGGTTCGTTGTTTATTTCTAATCTGGTACAGGGAGTGATGGAGAAATACAAGATCCAGCACCGGAAATCTACACCGTATCACCCCCAAGCAAATGGCCAGGTGTAATCTATAAACAAGGCGATCAAGTCCATTCTTACAAAGACAGTGAATATGCATCAAAAAGATTTGGCTGAAAGATTACCAGAAGCTTTGTGGGCATACAAAATCACTTGGAGAAATAGTATGGGGCACACACCATATGAGCTGGTATATGACAAACAGGTTATGTTACCAATTGAATTTTAGATCAAAAAATTTAGAACTGTAGCTTAGCCAGGGCTCAATCTCTCTGAGGCACAACAACAGTGTATTATTCAGTTAAATGAGTTAGATGAATTTCGTAGAGATGCTGTTCAACAAAACATATTAATCCAACAACAACGGAAAAGGTGGCATGACAAGTCCATTCAGAAAAAGCAGTTCCAACCAGGTGATTGGGTACTCCTTTATGATTCTAGATTTAAAATTTTTAAAGGGAAATTCCATACACGTTGGATGGGACCATATGAAGTAATCTTAGTATTTGAGAATTGCGCAGTAGAAGTCAAAATATTGATGGACATGATACAATATTCTTGGTAAATGGACACATATTAAAGAAATATCTTCAACCACTTGCCAAGAAAGATTTTACATAGCAAGTTAAGTAGCAATTTGGAACAGTAGTGGTAAATGGAAATACCAACCTCTTGAAAATTTGAATCCCTCTTCTTCTTAAAAAAAGAAAGGAAAAGAAAAAAGTAACAAAAATAAAAAAGTAAAGAAAAAATAATTTCCTGTAATTATGAAATCAGTCCGCTGACATGATTGCAAAAGGATCAACCTGAAAACTAGCTTGCTGGTGGGAAGATCAAATATTTCTAATAAAAAGAGAATGTTGCTTGATCTTTAGACATTCTAGTAACCACTGAAGTAAAAGCAGGTTCAGCAGAGCCAACTTTTATACAATTTGGGAAATTAGCATGGATATTTTTTCCAAGTAACACTTAATTCTCGCTGTAGTTATTTTTCTTGCACCAGTGCAGGCAGACCTTCCAGAAAATTTTCTGCCTTTCTTCATATCCCATTTCGTAATTTTCCCTCAACTTTCTTCTCAGAATCCTAGTATAATTAACCTTCCCATATTATTCTAAATTCATCCTATCCGCTTCGAAGAAATCCCACTTTAACCCCGAATTTTTTCCCTATCCCACTTCTATTTTCCCTCTTTCTGGTACTTTCCTGGAATCCCTGTGAAAGAATTCCTTCCCATTCTAAAATTTTCCTTTCCCACTCCTTTGTTCCCTCATGAGTTTATTGCAAGATCTTGCATGCAAAGAGCAGAAGGATGTGCTCTGAAACATCAAGAAAGGGCGAAGCAAAATTCAGAATAAGTTGAGGAAATCATGTGAAATCCAGCCTATATTTTAATTCTCTGTCTTAATATTATACTTGCACTAGTGCAAGCATGTTGTCCTATATGATAAGATGATCAGAAAAGTACCAACAGAATGATATGATTTAAACGGTGCTAAGATCAGTACGAGCATGCACCTCATCAGTAGCATAGCACAAGTCATCACATGACATAAGAAAGTGATCATGATGGAAATTTATATGATTTTTTTCATATGATTGACAAGTATTTACGCTATTATATTACATAGGAGGAAATTAGTTAAAAGTACAAAGTTTTTTAAGTAGAAATCATGATCTTTTTAATGAGTGCTAAGTTCCTTTTTTTGTAATTATGAAGAAATGTAAGGATCGTGTTAATCGTTGTTTGCATATAATCTACCCCACTCCGCAATGATTTGAAATTTCCTTTACTCATAACTCCCCCAGCTTCTACATTTATCCTAAACGTCCCTTCATCATGATTATTATTGCACTTAAACGTTAAACTACCATCGCACGTACCAATTAAGCCCGACTGGAAATGATGAGTATTTATGGCAAATGAATTAGAGATACGATTAGATCTTTATGTATGAAAGATGATTCCCCGGTATTGCATGCAAGCCTTGGAACTTATTATTCATAGTTGATAGCAGCAATGTCGCCTGTTCGAAATGAGCCCTGTCTCTTAGCAAGATTGAGAAAACTGCGAAATTTCGCAACAGTCTTCCACTGTTGCGAGAGTCAGGATTTCTACGGTTCCTACAGAAGTTCGATGGGTATGAGAAGAAGGTCGCCCTACAATTTACAAGAATATTTAAGAACGGCCAAGTGAGAATTGGGCCGCTCGAATTCAAAGTCACGAAGAAATTTATAGCAGCAGCAACGAGCTTGGAGAATACGGGAGTGGAGTGGTTTAAGAACCAGAAGCTGGAAAGCAAACACTGGCAGTGTTTTGTCAAGGATAAGAAGACGGAGGTGAATTGGAAATGAGGAGTCCCGCGCAAAGCCCTGCTGGGTCAATGGCATGATCTCCTGTTTGTTTTGCAAAAAATTGTGACCTGCGAAGGGAGGTACACCTGTACCCTGGTGTATCATTTTAGACTGCTGCAACATTTTGAAGGAGGCCAACACATTCGTTGGAGGATGAAATTCCCCTAATTTTTTCTCAAAATCTTAGAGAAAATGGCTATAAGAGTATAGGATGGAAGGGAGGACCAGGCTGATACACGATTATACCATCACGGCCTGATAAAAATCCTGGTCTTAAAACAGCTGGAGAGTAATGGTATGACATGGAAAGAGCTATTGAAACAACTGCACAGGAAGTTAGCCAAGGGAAAGAAGATGAAGACTCCTACCAGTACAAGTAAGGGTCTACATAGAAGCAAAAAGAGAAGTTCTTCTCACACTAGTGCAAAAAGAAAGCGGTCAGAAAAATCGACAAAAGAGAAGACCCCGTCTTCCATTAAGGAAATAGTTGGCACACCCACTGAAGAAACCCCTTCTACACAGGCATAGGCCTCTGAACACGACAGTCTGTCAGTCCTTGCAGACACAGCGAATATTGCACAATTTGGGGACGATACTCTGCTGGCACATTTTATCAAAAGACCCCATAAGAAGAGTAAAATCGTCGATGTAGGTAAGAAACCACAACCCCCACAGGAATCCCATTCTGCACCAGTACAAGAAGAACCCATAGAAGAAGAGGAACTAGATGAAGAGGAACTGGAAGAAGAAGAAGAGGCAGAAGAACCCACAAAAGATGAGGAATCAGATGAAGATGAACCGGAGCAGAAGGAAGGAGACCTGGAAAAAGAGGGACCAAAGGTAGAAGAGTTCCTTGACATGACCATGGCAGATATAGAAGTCTCGGAGCCAGTGACAACCCCTGCTAATACAGAGGGGGGAAAAGAATTGGTGACTTCTACTGCTCGCATAACAGAATTAGAACTCCAAGTGCAAAACTTGGAGCAGCTTGTGACCAAAGCACAAGAGGAGAAAGAACAAAGTAGAGAAGAATTGATGACAGAGCTCAAACAAAAGAAAATCAAGGTTAAATTATGGAAATATCGGGTTGGATGCTGTTTCAGGCAGTTGAGAAAGGTAACAAAGAAGTTAAGGCACATCAAGAGGAAGAAGGCTGAAACAGTGCAGCCTGAGGACAACATGCCGGAACAGGACTGAGTTGAAGTATTCAAAATTTTGGTTTTTTGCAGAGGTAAAAAGTTGTGTGAGGACACACAACAGTTTAGGGATGGGAGGATGTTGGTCCTCTAATTTTCACCTTTTTTTGACCATTTTTCCCTTTCCAAATCGTAATCATTTACCCTTTTTTACCTATCTTATGTGCCCTCGTCCTGCACTAGTGTGAGAACGATGACACATTTTGCATTAACTTCATATTTTACATATTTTAACTTAACTTAGAATTTATTAACTATTTATTATGTTATTTTCTACTTAGAATTACTTTTGTAACTCATCGTTACTTCCTATGTTATTTAATAGTTAAATTCTTACCTTGACCACTGATTTTTAGTGCAGAATAGATCTCGCACCAGGGCCAACATCGCGAATCTTAGCAGCAAATTTGGATCTCTTTGATTGCTGCCTAATTTTGTACCACCATATCTGAAGGCAACCGAGTCCCAGTGATAACAGAAAGTCAATCTGGAGTAGCGGAGATCAAACTTAGGAGGAATGAACAACTGGAGATAGCCATGGCCCGTTTTGTTAGAACTTTTAATTTTGAAGGCCGAAAGCTTATTCTGCAATCGGTTATGTAATTTGTTGAAACGATTTATGCAATTGGCTATGTAATGGTTAAACGATCCTTTTGGCCTGCACCAAAAGGATCTATATAAGGAGAAATGTAAATAGGACAAGATGTTCAATGTTTTGATAGAATTGAATAGACCGGAGAATAGAACTAGTGAGGCGGTAACAAGCCTGTCTTTTGTTATCACCCAAATCTGGGCTGGATATGTCATCACACATGTTTTTTCTTTGAGGATTTAATAAGAAGAGCTCTGCCTTATGCTTCATGGATTTTATTTCTTCATGCTTAAACAGTTGATGAATTGATTCAATACTGAGTAGCGTTTCCATTTGAAAGGGAAACGCGCTGGTTGGCTAGGGCCCAACCAACCCAACACGTTCTCCCTCCTTTCTGTTCTTGCAATTTATGTCTGCTAAGTGTGATTTAATTTATAGCATTTGAATTTATATTTGAATGAAGGCAGATCTGTAGTGTGAAGTAGTTAAATTTTCTCTTCTGCATCTGAATTTAAATTTGCTTTCTCCGCTTGGTTCGAACAGGAGAAATTACCTGCACCAGTGCACATTGGTGTGCTATTCACTTTCTGCACATTTGGTTTATTTTCTCTGCCTGGTGCAAGCAGGAGAACTGTTTCTGCACCAGTGTTGGATAGTGCGATGCAGCGAGTCTCTTTAGTTTACTTCTAACAACTTTCTTGTTTTCAATTACATTTTAATTAAAAATATTGTTTCCTTATTCTCTATATATATTTTGATAAGAAGTTTGGTTTCATAACACTTGCAGTAATTAATCATTGATTTCAAGGA
Organism: Pinus albicaulis; assembly: GCA_034641835.2. Classification (NCBI taxonomy): domain Eukaryota; kingdom Viridiplantae; phylum Streptophyta; class Pinopsida; order Pinales; family Pinaceae; genus Pinus; species Pinus albicaulis. The sequence continues at coordinate 98,420,006 of CM076571.1, forward strand.
CTAAAATTTAAAGTGTAAGAAGCTTAGATTAGATACAAGAACCAGTTTCTTGGTACTAGATCTGAGTGCTATGGACTTGAGAAAGTTCAGGGCCCTTGCACGAAGAAAAGAATTTTTAGTATGGACATTAATTTACACCTTCTGCATAGATCACTGTTCCTGCACTAGTGCAAGATCGATTCTTTTGGGAAGGATATCTTTACATGAGCAGGTTTGAAAGGGCCCATTTGTTGAAGATTACTAAGGTGTCTTTGCTAAAGAAAACACATTCTCAGTAGATGATCAATATCCCGCTAGAGTAATTTCCTTCTTTTTATTTCTGAATCTCTCTTGCAGGTATATTTCTTCTTGTTCTAGCCTCAGATTGTTTTGATGGTTTGAGTTGCCTTCTTCTCTAAAGTTTTATTCTACAATTTTTCCTTTAAAAAGTAGGAGTTGATATTAGAAATATTCATACCATCTCTGGCATTGCCTGTGCTTTTTCTCTAAGTTTACGAATCCCCTTGGTTGACAATTTAAGTGTTGAGGACTTTAGTATTGTAATTCCTACACCCAACAATGTGTTTTCTGCCCTCAAGAGGCAAGGGGCCATGCCTTCATCATTAACAAATCAACTTGACAAAGGTAAGTAGAAGGTAATTGATGAAGAAGAAGAAGACAAATATGAGACTGAACAAGAATTTAAACTTATTCACCTTGATAGTGATGATGAAAATGAGAAAAGGATCACTAGCATGTTTCTCAAGAGCAAAGATTCTCATATTAAAGATCTGCAAACCAATCTAGGTAGAGCTAAGAATGTGATCCAATTTTTTGAGGTTGAAAACAAGCAGCTGGAAGCAGAGAAAGCTATCTATGAGATCAGAGCTATCAGAGCTTGGAAAGAGGCTACACAGAAAAAGGCAAAGCTAGATGAAACCTTGGGCACTCTAGATGACATGGACGATGAGCAAGAGAAGCTTCCTAGGAGGAGGACAAGGATAACTGGCTTGAAGAACTCTAGCCAAGGAAAAGAGAGCAAGAGACAACATTGGTAGAGAAACTCACTCCAAGTGAGCTGCTTTCCATGGAGATCAGCTATGATCGGGAACCTTGGATATAGAGGGAAAATGTGCACTTATAAAATCAGTTGAAGAAGAACAAGAGAGACCGTGACCTCCAAAAGAAGATGGCAAGGAATTATGCCTTAAGAAACAAGATTACAAGGGCCGAGCTCAAAGGAGATGTTGCAAAGGTTCAATCCCTAAAGGAGGAAAAAGAAAAAGAAAAACTTGACATTCATGTTGATGCATCACTACAAGCATCCGAGACATGATCCGAAAGACAAATCCAAATTTTGGCACATTTTTGAAGATTTTGAATTTTTGACTATTTTTGAGGGCCAAGAACGCAGCGCCATTGGCGCTGCGCTCTTTTTTGGGGCACCAATTGGAGGAAAAATTTACAATTTTAGGATCCTTAGGCCAAGGAAATCACCTTCACAAATTTTCAGCTCATTTGGAGCAAAACTAGTACTCCAAAAGTGCAAAAAACATGCAAAAAATCAACTTTCTGCCCTATTTTTAGAGTTGGCACTGCGCCCTAAGTAGTCTTGGGAGAATTATTTTTTGAGCAAGTAAATTGGCACCAAATTTAAAGCTAAAGGTATATTTGAAACGTAGACGGGACAGGCTTTCCAATGAGCTATCATGGAGCTCATTTGGACATTGCAAAGGCCTTGAAAACTCAACTACAAAACATGTGATTTTCCCGATGTTGGCACTGCGCCCTTCACCTGGCACTGCACCCTTGAACCTCAGTGTTGTGCCCTTGTCAGAAATTCAACAATTCACACTTTGAGTTAATGAAAAATATAATTTGATGGTTTAATAGACAAGTATCTCTAGAGTTAGCTTAGAATTTATGATAGAATTTATTTTTGCAGTTGGGATATTTATGCCTTGGGCCTTGCATGGTCACAATGGTCAAATACATTTATGATGTATTTAATGAAATTTTGGAACCCTATCTAGGGTTTTGACCCTCCGTTGCAAGTTAAAAACTGCATGGAGGCCTCATTTTTTTTGTTAGTTGATTGCTAAACTCAATATCGTAGACTTGGAGTTGAGGAGAAATTGGCTTTGGAGTTTTGTGAATGATTTGATTTGAATGGAAATGGAGCAAGAACATTTGTAGGATTCATGAGCATGGTTAGTGGTGATGTATTTCTCATTTATTTCTTGTCTTCTTATGTTTTCATTTTGTTTCATCTTTCTCATGTAGTAGAACAGAAAGTTTAGGTTAAGAAATGTTGTTTAGAGGCACCTTAGCTCTATCTACTTTATATTTCTTGTGTGTTTTCCTCTGCTAGGTTAGATTAGAAAATTATTAGTTTCTCTATAATTCCATACAAATTTTTTATCTCAAGAATGATTTAATGGATCCAATGCAAAAGAATTTTATGGTTAGCCTTATCTTTTGGTATGACTTAAACATTGTTTTTGAGGTCTTTTCTTCGAAGTATTTCTAATTAGGGTTTGGATAAAGAGGTTTATGGTTTTCCCTACCCTTTTTTCCATCTTGAATGGTTGTTTTGAAGGTATTTGTAGTTTTATTAAGGAGTCTAGGAGTTCCCTACTCTTTGATCATTACTATATGTTATCTTAAATGTTTTCTTTGCCTGAAGGTGAAATCACTAGAAAATTTACAAGTTTGTTGCTCTCTAGGGTTTACTAGATTGTTGTCTTAATGTTTACTTGCTAGGGTTTGGTCAAAGAAGCTTATGGTATGCCCTGTGTTTGGTTATTTCTTTATGCATAGTGTTCTTCAAGAATTTTTTTGTTATAGTACATGTTAAAGGATTCTTAACTTCACTTTAAACCTACTAATTTCACAATTTAATGTTCACTTCATTCACATAAGCTTTGAAGATCCATTTGGCTTTGTTATACTTTCCCTCTGAAACACCGTTGACCTATTATTATACCTTTCAAGACCTTTTGCATACTCCACAGCCCAATGGTCTGAACCTCTCCTACTCTATCCATTATGGTTGACAAGCAACCCAACCAAACAAAGCAAACAAACAAACCCTAATCATCATAACTAGCCTAAAATCAAAACCATAAAAACAATCAAGTTTACATATTTTATACAAATATAGAGAGAGCCCTCTCTGAGTCCAGGAAGGCTAGGTCCTGGGACTCCAAAGTTGGTTTGATGTTACCCTTTTACATTTGATCTTGCCAATTTGACAAATTACGGGGACCTAACATAATGGCAACTCCGCTGGGTGAGTAACAAGCTTAGACATTCCTTAAGAACTCACAATTCCCCTGTCAAGGCTTAGACAAATCAAGTGTTAAGCTAATAGTTATATCTGGTTAATTCATCATACTAGCACCATGGTGACCATACTGGAGAACACTCATTGGAAAGATCAATGTTACATATAGAACTCAGAAAACCCAAAAACATCCTTAGATTGGTATTTAGTTGTTAATGGTGGACAACAAGTACATTCTCAAAACAGTAACCATCATCCACCTGGTGACTCCACTAGTCTTCAGTAGCCCTATTGACCCCACTATTTCTCATAGACTCCCATGGGAATGCATTAATCAGTCATAATAGTTTAAAACCCAGTCACTCACTGTGTGAACTTAGTACCCTTACAGATAGGTCTATTTTTCGAAAATCTCAGAAAATTTCAACCTCTTTGTATTTTGGGTCTGAAATCTGGCTTCACAAAGAATCAACACCATATCTCACCCTGACCCAAACCCTCCTACCATAGTTGATGATAAAAAAAGAATATTGTGGAAAAATTCTAGGACTGAAGATTCAACTATTGTTATACCCATTCACAAAGCAAGTTTTGTCCCTAAAAGCCTCATAGCCTTGCAATATACCCAATTTGACTTACACCATAGAACAAACCTATTCAGAACTAAGTCTCAAAGTGGGATAGACTAGATAGATCATGAGCCTATAGACTTGCAGCATAGTCCTAGTAGAGAATCCTCTCCTTCCACTCCTCCTAATTTTCAGCTTCTACAACACTTTGGCTCTTTCCATTCCAAATCTGCTTAATCTAACTTGCTAGTCCAAGTACATCTGCCACCCCCATTCACACATCCATTGTGCAAGCCACTCTATTTGATCTTCCACCTCCTCTCACAAACCCCCCTCTTGTAAACCTCCTTGGATTCCATTACCTCCCATCATGGCAGCATGATATGCCCCTCTAGTACTACCACAACCTTTACTGCCCATGCCTTGAGACTACCAATCTAAAATCCCTCACTTCACTGGAGCTGATTCTACCACCGCCCAACAACATGTAGATAGGATGAATGATGCATTTGACTTCCAAGAAATAGAAGAGGAGACCATAAAAATGAGAATGTTTGCCCAAAGCCTAGGAGGAGAAGCAAAGAAATGGTTCAAAAAATTAACTCCTAACAACATTCATGACCTCCCTTCCATTTATCAAACATTCATAAACAAGTGGGAGACTAAGAAAAATCCTCTTTAGATCCTATCAGAATATGAAAACCTTAAGAGAAATGTTGGGGAAAGTGTCCAAGACTACTGCACTAGGTTCAATAGTGTATATAATGCACTCCCTCCCCACATCAAACCCCCACAAGGCCTAGCCATAGAGAAATTTCCAGATGGATTTGATCCAGACATGTTTTATCAATTAAGAGAAAGAGATCCCCAAACCTTAGAAGACATGCAAAGAGGATCAGTAAGTGTAGAAGCCAACATAAATGTTAAAAGGGCTAGATTAAGGGCAGATAATAAGGTTACATACAAAGAGAAAACCATGGCCTACACATTAGATGTTAAAATTGACAATCTAGTTAGGGTAATGGAAAGGATGATGGAGAAAATCAACTTGAATGAAAGAGTACCCCCTAGGGAAAACCAAGAAAATCCTCAAAACAGAAATAGAAACCAAAAATTCAGAAGAGACCCTCCTCAAATCAGACAAAGAGATAATTACCAACAAATTAGACCACCTTTCCAAGAAAACTATGTAGATGAAGAGGAAAGAGAGACTTAAGAGACAGAAGAAAACCATGTAAATCTGATAGGCTTTGATAATGAGGGTGATGTTTTTCTCACAGAAGAAGAATAAGGTATATTTTCCTCAAACCAAACTAATAGAACATATGAGGATTCTGAAGAGTACAAGCTAGGATTTTTAAATAATATCATGGAGGTTCATAAGTAGTATGACCTCCAAAGTAGGAAAACTCAGGACACCCCTAGGAAGAACAAACTGGAAATTTCTGCTAAAAAGACACCTGAAAACATTCTAAAAAAGACAGCAGAAAACACCAACATAATGGATAAGACTCCTAATCAAAGTAAAGACAAAACCAACCAACCAAATGGTAACCAAAGCTGCCCTAGCACATCAACTAGTGGCCCTGAAAAAACTGCCTTAGCTGACATTACGAATAAAAATCAGCAAACCAAAGTTGTTGAAAAGATCATGTATCATAAAAATGATGTAAATATGTCGAGAACACAAACACCATTAAGCTTTGAGGGAGAACTTGCCAAGATCAAAATAGCCATACCCCTTACTAAACTGGTATCTCAAGATGTATATAGGTCTCAAGTTTTGAGGGCTTTGAACATAGGAAATGACACCGACAATTTGAATCTAACTGATGACAAACCAGAGTTGTTTTTTGGACCTAAGGTAGAGGGAAAATATCAAGAATGATTTGTACCTCCATTCTACGCTAGCTTGAACATTCATGACAAAATCCTACACAATGCTATGTTAGACTCTAGTGCCTCACACAATCTCATGCCAAAGGTTGTGATGGAGATATTAGGCCTCGAAATAACTAAACCATATAAAGGTTTGTACTCTTTCGATTCAAGTAGAGTCAAATGTTTGGGTCTGATCAAGGATCTATGTGTCAATTTGGCACAAATACCAGCTAAGAGCCTAGTCATGGAAATTGTAGTGGCTGACATTCCCCCGAAGTATGGCATACTTTTATTTAGATCATGGGGAGCCAAACTCCAAGGAAACCTCCAAATGGACATGACATACGCTACCATTCCAGTATTTAACCAAACAAGAAGACTGTACAAATAATCTCACATGAAGTACATGGTAAGAAACCAAGATAGGCAAAATAACACCCCTCTCTATTCTATCGATTCAGACCTTGACTCATTTATCCTGTACAATGAAGATGACATTAATGAACATGTAAATGAAAAGGAGGGAGAAAAATACCTTTCAGAACAGCCAAACCAAACACCAAATCAAGAACATGACAGCCAAAACTCTAGCAGCCATGAACAACAACATAATGGTGAATCTAAACTTGAAACACTTTGGAACATGAGCTTTGATGGCACTTGTGGCAAAGCTAGTTCAAGAGCAGGTGCTAGATACATAACACCAATGAAGGTCACTGTTACAAACTAGATTTTCAATGTACAAACAATATTGCAGAGTATGAGGCTCTTCTCCTAGGATTACACTTGCTAAAAAACATAGGAGCTAAGAAGATTTTTGTTCAAGGAGATTCCAAGCTAATCATTAAGAAAATCAAAGGAGAATATTCAGCTAAGAATCCTAGGCTAAGAGAATGTAGGAATGTTGCCTTAGACCTCCTGAAGAAATTTGAGAAATATGAACTCACTTCTATCCGAAGAGCTCAAAATAGCCTTGCAAATGAACTAGCCTTTGCTGCCAGCACTTGCCAAGTACCTCATGCCAATGAAAAATACATGGTAAAAGTCAAAATCAAACCTACATTTCCTAACAACATAGATTATTGGCAAGTGTTTGAAGGAGAAAAACATATTTAAGACTTTCTGCAATCTACGAATGAATTTGCAATACCAAAACCAAGCTTAGATCATGAACAAGACTGCCCTAATGAAGAAAAAAAACCCAAAACAGAGCCATTTCCTACCGCTGATATAAATCTACTAGAACACCTCCATGAGGCAGAATTTTGTAAGGATCCAGATAAAAAAAAACTTGAGGTACTACAATGAAAAGATAATCTATTGCCAAAAGGTCTTGCCCCCTTGGAAGAGCTGTTTGATTTCAATGATGTTGCTAGGAAGCCTAAAATGGAATCCACCAAAACTGATGTAGAATAATGCAACATAGGTAGTGTTGGAGAACCCAAAATGATAAAGCTGTCCAAAACTTTGCCACCTCACATAAAATAGAAATACATTGAGCTTCTCAAATAATTTAAAGATGTGTTTGCATGGGATTATGAGGACTTGAAGTCCTATGACACAAACATTATTCAACATAATATTCCTCTCAAAGAAAACTAGAAACCATTCAAGAAAAAATTGAGAAGAATAAACCCCGTCCTAGTGCCTCTACTTGAGAAGGAAATAAGGAAGATGTATGATGTTGGAATCATAGTCCCACTCATATACTCAGAATGGGTTTCAAACCTTGTGTTAGTAAGAAATAAAACATGGGAGATTAGGCTATGCATAGACATTAGAAACTTAAACAAAGCCTCCCTGAAAGACAACTACCCTTTACCAAAAATGTATCACATCCTACAAAGGTTGGTAGGCTCTAAAAGAATATCATTACTTGATGGTTTTTCAGGGTATAATCAGGTGCTAGTCCTTCCAAGTGATCAACACAAAACAACTTTCACTACACCTTGGGTCACCTTCATGTATGTCAAAATGAATTTTGGGTTAATGAATGCGAGGGATACTTTTCAAAGATCCATGGACATTGATTTTTCCAAAAACATAGGTTACTTCATCATGATATACCTTGATGACATCACTGTCTATTCTAAAACTGATGAAGAACACTTAGTTCACCTAAGAAAGGTCTTTGAAACATGTAGGAAGTATGGTCTACCTTTGAATCCTAAGAAAACTATGTTTGGTCTTCAAGAAGGAAAACTCTTAGGCCACATCATATTTGAGGAAGAGATTAATATAGACCTGAAAATGATTGAGGGTATATTGTAGATCAGCCACCCTAGAAACATTAAATAGATACAATCTTTCATTGGAAAGATCAACTTCCTAATAAGGTTCATACCAAACCTTGCAGAACTCCTAAGAAACATTACAAACATGCTGAAAAGAGAAATATGAGTCAAGTGGACCACAAAAGCCAAACAATCCTTTGAACTGGTAAAATAATCACTCACCCAAACACTAGTTCTAATCAGACTTGACTTTACCAAGGATTTATTCATCTTATCATTTGCATTAGAACACAATATTGCTGCAGTATTGCTACAAAAGAACATGTTGGGACAAGAACAACCCATAGCTTTATTCATCAAGGCACTAAGAGATGCCCCTCTGAAATACAACATTATGGAGAAACAAGTCTTTTCCTTAATCAAAGCCTTAAAGGATTTTAGAGTTTCCATCTTGCATTCACATGTCATTGCTTTTGTTCCACACACAGTTGTTAAAGTCATACTGAATCAAGTTCCTGATGGTAAAAGGGGTAACTGGATTGTTTTCATCTTAGAATATGATCTAGAAATTAGGCCCACTAAACTGATCAAAGGAAAAGGACTTGCCAAATTCATGGTTGAAGGAAAATTTCAAGCACTAGACATAAACATGATACATTCCTTAGATGAACAAGAGGAACTGGTGACTCCACCCATTGAAAAAGAATTTCTGAACTCACTCTGGTATGATGATATATTGTATGTGATTTTTAATCTAAATGTTGCTCCTGCTTTGTCCAAAACAAAAGCTATATTCTTGAAACTAAAGGTTGTAAATTTTTTCATTCTAGATAGAGCTTTGTATTCGAAAAATTCTGTTGGTATCTTGCTTAAATGTTTTCTTGAAGATGATGCAGATAGAATCATGCATGAGTTTCATGAAGGAGAGTGTAGAGGTCATCTCTACTGGAAAACCACTGCTAACAAAATCCTTAGAGCTGGTTTCTATTGGCCCACTCTTTTCCTTGATATCCAAAAGCTAGTAATGACTTGCCATAAATTCAAAATCTTTGATGGAAAGAGAAAACTACTGCCTTTACCTTTGCATCCTATCAGTGTTGAAACTCCTTTTCAAAATTGTTGTTTAAATTTCATTGGAGAAATCCATCCTGCCTCATCTACCCAACACAAGTGGATCCTCACTGCAACTAACTATTTCACCAAATGGATAGAAGCCATCCCTTCAAGGAATGCTACTGACTTAGTCATCATCAAATTTCTTGAAACCAACATCTTGTCCAGATTTGGTAGTCCTAAAAAGATCATCATCGATAATGCTATTGCATTTAAGCCCAAGATAATGGTGGAATTTTGCTACAAGTATGACATCACACTAGGGCATTTTATAGCTTATTTCCCTTAAGGTAATAAGTTGGCTGAGTCCTCTAACAAAATTTTGGTGAACATCATCAAGAAGTTTTTGGATGAGAACAAAAAGTCATGGCATAGCAAACTAGTGCATGCACTATGGGATGACAAATTAACAAGAAAAAAATCAATTAATATGTCTCCCTATCAACTAGTGTATGGCATAGATGTAGTTTTACCAACATCCTTGGGAGTTCCAATTATGAAGCTCCTCCAAGAGGTACAATCAGAGGAAAATGACATAAAAAGGAGGCTGAACCAAGCCATTCATTTGCAACAGTCAAGGGAATAAGTTTACAATAGAACACAAGCAAGGCAAGAGAGCATCAAGAAGATATTTGACAGAAGGACCATGGAAAATGATTTCCATATTGGAGACAAAGCACTGAAGTGGGATTCAAGAAGGGAGGACAAAGGCAAGCATGGAAAATTTGAAAATCTATGGAAGGGTCCCTACATCATCCATTCAATAAGAGGTAACAATGCATTCTCTACAAGAGCTAGATGGAACAAAGTTATTTGGAGGTCCTGTCAATGGTAGGATGCTCAAGCATTACTTTTGTTGAAATTACTTAGTTTTAATCCTCATTCATTGTACATAACACTGTTTGAGTAAGAAATCAGAAAAATGAAACACAAAAACAAAGAAAAGAAGAAAAAGAGGGTAGGTAAAAAGAAGAGGTACAACCCCATACCAAAAAAGAATATGTCTGAAAGTGTGCAAGTCTAAATTCCATTGCTTTGAAGAAAAAAAAGTCTTGTTCAGTCATCTAGCCTAATCATGGTTGAACATGTTTTAAATTTTTGCTGATAGGTTAGTGAAAAAATATTTTCCAAACCATGTAATCTTGGCTTATCAATAGATTAGATTAGGAAAAGTTATCTGGTTCCTGATGAGGCCTCAGAAATCCGTGGCAACAACAAAGGGGGATAACCACCCGGTCTGGACCTTAAAGTAACTCATTTTCCGTTTGGGGTAGTGGCTCCGACTAGAGGTGTGGGGACCAGTTTCCCAGTTTTTGTGTTTCTGTGATGATTTGTGAGATTTCTACCAAAAAATTTTAAAAATGATGAATTACTACAAAATAAAAAAATTTACTTCTAAATGCAAGACTTTAAAATAAACTTAATCTAACCTGGTTAAAGTATCTCAAATGCGATTTAAGAAGATAACTATCTAATCTATTTTAAAATCATTGCAAATTAAATATAATTATAATTGTGTAGAATAATTCCTTTTGAAAATATTAATTAATCAAAAAGAATATGAAAGACATATCGCATTTATGTAATGACCATATATAAAATAACTAATTTCCTCCTGTATACTGTACGATTAATGAAACAAATACTTCAGAAATAAATAATTAATTCTACATATGATTCATGAAAGTTGTGTTCATCATTAATATTCAAAACAGTAATAACATACATGATATTAGCACAAATTTTTTGTCGTCCTGTTTATCAGATCAATGATAAAAGGTCATATTCAATTCTTCAATCAAAAAGCCAAGCCAAAGTTAATCAACAGTGATCAACAAGATGATTTATATAACTGAATAAGGATGTGTTCCATTCTTTCATCAAGACACTTACAAACTTGCTTACAACTTAAGCTTTCTTTGCAAATGTTCTCAATAAAATTCAGGACCCTTCTCTAATTGCATGAGAAGGGTTTAAATACTACAATTAAATACCTAACTAAATTAAATACTTTACAAAAATATAGAGGAGGTTTCAAACAACCTCTCTCTATGAAACCTATCTTGAACTATAATCTAGGAAATTAAAAAAACTGCCAATCTTGATTTTAAGGATCCTTCTTCTGCTGAATGTGGTCACGTAACTTGCAAATATCTGGCATAGTCTTGAGCTGAGGTGGTTGAGATATTCATGAGAGAATCTGATCCTTGAATATAGAATTTTAAATTGTTGATTGTGACCTTTCGGCTAATTCTGTGATTAACTTAAGCATTTGTTGTTGATGATATAGTTTGATCAGAAAATTCAAAGAATTTTCTTGATCAAACTTGTCAATTTTCTTGATCATCTCTTCTTTCTGATCTTCTTGTTGAATCCATCTTGATTCCACTTCTTTGATCATTGAAAACATGTCAGACATGTTTTCTTCCAAAAGACCTATTTTGAATAATTGATCACACAAATGTTGTATAATTTCATTTGATTTACTGGATGTTCTAGCCGTTGCTTTTTCTGCTTTGGAAATTTGTGTCTTCCACTCTGTAAACAATAATTACTTATGAAATTTATCTATTTGAGGTAGATTAGCCTTCTTTCTAGCATCTGAATCTTTCCATTGAATATATTCTTCAATTTGACTCTGAATTTTTTCACATTCAAGCTTTTGGATAGCGATTTGTTGAATCATTATTTTATTTGAATCACAGTAAGAATCAATCATGCTTGCTTGATAACAAAATACCTTTTGTTGTTTCTTTAACATGGTATTTATATCAATTTCTTCTTTAACAAATATTTCTGACTGTGATTGCTTTTGTAATTCTGCTAAAGTCTTCTCCATGTGTACCTGTTTCTCTTCAAGTTGTGCATGATGTTCTAGCTTAAGCCTCTCAATATATTTAAGGAACTACTCTAAATTCATTCTGATTTGTTCTGTAGTCTTAACCTTCTCTGCATCCAATAAATGTTCCAACTCTTGTATCCTATAATCCCTTTGCCTTAACAAAGTTTTAACTTGAGTTTCTTTGTCTACAATGGATATAGCATAAGCTCCTGCATGCTGAGATAACTTCGTTAAATGTTCAGTAGGATCTTCAAGTGAATCCTTCCAGAGAATGTTGACTGATTCATCTGTAGATTTAAGAGTTTCATCAACTCTTTTCCTCTTATTTATTTTCACTACAGCTTTATGTCTAGGACTATAGAAGATATCTAATGAAGGAATGTCTTCTATTTGCAAAATTATTTGATCTACTGAAAAAACTAGAATGATTTCTTTGTTTTGAGTTATTGGAACTGTTTGCAAAGGATTAAAAATCTAAACTATCTTTCAAGAAGGCTCAGGTGTTTGGAAATCTGCTACTTGATCAGTGATAGTCTTTTCTTTGGAGGTGTTTATTGCTTGGGAAAATTCTTCCCATTCATTTGAAAGGTCTTTTCCTTCAGATGACTTGGACTGATCTGTTGTGCTTTGATCCTTTTGAACTTCTCCTGAATTCAATTCAGTGCCAATTTTCTTTGGCTTTTCATTAAACTCTAATTCATGAATAACCTGATCAATTTCCAAATTCATTTTTATGACTTTGAACTCATCTTCAGATTTGTCGAATTGCTATTGAGATTGATCGGATTCATTTTCAGAATTATTTCATTTCTTCATCAATGCTAATACTTGGAGTATTCTTTTCATCTTCCATGATAAATAAATTTAAAGGGACATTTTTCAATATCTGATTTATGTATTTTTGAAAGGCTTGAATATCTTCTTGATTTGATTCATTTGAAACCCTTTTAATAACATCTGAAAAAACTTCAACTCCTTGAAAGAAGTCATCAAACAGATCTTCTTCCTTGACAAAAGGCTTTGTCTTAACTCTTGCCATATAATTTTTAATTTCATCATTAGGATCATATAGTCTCCCGGGCATAAATGCAAGATTTAATATATTCACATTAGGCACTTCTTTGTATGTGTGACCAATGTTGGCCAGAGTGAAAAAACCGCACTGTACAGGAAAAGAAGGCTAAATTTCCTTTTTTTCATCTTTCAACTGTTTAGTAACACCACTAAAAAGCTGATAAGCAATCTCTCTCTCGAAAAACCTGTCTGGAACGTAGTATGGAAAAACATGTGGAAGAGAAGAGCTTCCAAATACTCGTACATATGTAAATTTCTCTTCAGCAAACCATCGAGCTGTAGGAACAATATCCCTACTGACTTCTTTGCAAACCCTAGAGATCTTTTCATTAAAAATCATCTGATACATTGGCATCATAACTCCATAACAAACTTTATGAAAATGCAGGTGGTATTTGGAATCCCAAAGTTCTTCGTGATAAATATGGATTGGGGTAGGTTCTTTAGAAGTCCATCTCCAACCCATAGTTGGAAATGTAGAATGAAAACAGATGGCATCCATAACATAGGCAGACATAAAAAAGGGTGATTTTTCTTGAGACGAAGCATTTTTCTTATTCCTATACTCAGTAATGTGTTTAAATAAGTAATTGGATAATAGATCTGCCCAATTCAAAATGGATGAGTTTACAATTACGTCAATCAAGGAACCCAGTCTCTAGCAAACCTAGTACTGTCTGGTCAACTGAATAACCTACATAACATACCAGAAGCATAGCAAAAATGTTGCGGGATCTGTGCAATGGGGTATGTACCAGACTTGTCTTGATTTAGTTTTCCTTTGTTGTCCTTCCATTGTTGAATGACTTTGACCAGATCTGGGTGCTTAGCTTTAAACCTTTGCACATATAAATTGTCATACCTCTATTGTGGAGATGGTAAATGATACATAGTTGCCAAGTCTTCAGCTTTAAGATAGCCCATGACTTCTCCTCTGGAATTCTTAAACACTCTGTCTTCAATATTCAAATTCTCGATTTCCCATTTGATCATATCTATGTAAGGCATGAGATTTTTCCTTGCTGCTATCTTTTGAATGAATGAACATGCAACGTTAAAAAAAGTGCGTCGGAAGTGGAATAAGTGCATGTTGCAGAAATCTTCGTTATCACCTTTGGCCCTTCATCTTCGAATAGTTTATACATAGCTTCCCATGATGTGATGCCGCAATATTTGTGACAAACAGTATCAAAAAACAGCGAGGAAATTTTTGTATCTTCTGTATACGATGCTCGAGACACTTCTTTGCCTTTCTTACCCATTTTAGACTCTTTCGATTCAATAACTGCTTTCCTGAAAATGAAAAAAAAATATCATATAACAGAAACTGTGAAGATATGTTTTACACAAAACTATCAATTCGATCAGTCATCTCCTCATAATTCCTTCATGATTTCAAAATTAAATGCTAGGCATGGCTTTGCGTGGCTTCGCATGCAAAAATTATCCTTTGATTAAATCCATTAAGATCAGAATTCAATTCGAAATGAAATAAGTCACTTTTCACATGCTAGAAAAAATAAATGTGCAAATCACAATCATATCTTATAATTTTTGTGATTGTTTCTTATCAATTGCGAAATGTGATCTGCGTAAATCGCAGATCGCAATTTTTAAGAAATACATTGAATTTTAAATCATAATCCACACGCGGTGCAATTTGCGAAAGCTAAAAAATGGACGCGATGCGAAAGAGATTATATATTCAAGTTTATTCGCCCTGTCGGGTCCGCGGCGATCATGAATTTTATTGTTTTTTTCTAATATTTATCTAAATCAAGTGTGTTGTGAAAAAATAGAGTAAGACTTTTAAGAGGGCGCATTTTGCAATTCGCAAGATTTATAGATTCTTCTTTGAAAGTGATATGTGATAAGAGATGCACTTTGAGATAAATTTATTTCCTAGGTGTTTTTTAGAAGGAACCTTTAAAAGGATTTTTTCTAATTATCTCTAAAGGGTCCCTATTTACAAAAATAAATGGGGGGTAGTTGTATAGCACAACAATTGGTGATTCACTTGGACGAACCAGATGTCTCTGATAATTTTTTTTTGAAATTTCTAAA
Organism: Pinus albicaulis; assembly: GCA_034641835.2. Lineage (NCBI taxonomy): Eukaryota > Viridiplantae > Streptophyta > Pinopsida > Pinales > Pinaceae > Pinus > Pinus albicaulis. The sequence goes on from CM076571.1 coordinate 98,435,048, forward strand.
TCTTTTGGTATAAAGATTAAAATAGTTAAAGAAATGAAATTTCAAATAAATAATATCTTTTTCAATTAACGAAATTTTCAATTATTCACTTGTTTTAGGAGAATTCCTCTATAAATATATAAGTATAAAAATATCAATGTCATTCTTTACTTAGTTAAAAATAAGATAGTAAATAATCTTTACAGAAAAAGATTTTTATAAATTTACCCTTTTATCATAGGTAGAGCCTCTGTTCCAATGGGCAATTTAAGCTTTTGGTAGGGTTACCTTTTAACCAGCTATGATCCATTTTTCCATCCAGTATTTCTCATTATTCTCATCAGCAAATTATTTTTATTTTTATTTTATATTTTCTTAAAAGCCATTGTCTTGGCTTGGTAACCAAATAGTGAAAATTCCACTCACAAATAATAATCAAAACTGATGAGACCCCTTGTCTTTATGATATAATCTCAAGTCATTACACTGTTTTGGTAGACAGTATTTGTAATGTCAATTTTAATTATTTCTTTATGAACATGGTAATCAAGCTCGTAATCAGACTCATTATCTTTTAAGTTTTATTCAAACATTTTTTTATTTTTTTTTAAGATTTCTTTTGAAAATTATCAGATTTACTGGATGGGATGAATCATATTTCTTTTTAAGATGCCAGATGATAATGTCGAGTTGTTAGATTTCTTTTCTGAAAAGGGTTTCTTACTAAAATATAATTTTCTTTTCATGACTTATCAAAAGAGATTTTTATACTAGATAAAAATGAGAGTCCTTCAACAAAATAAGTGTTTTATTTAGAATTTCATTTTTCTAAAAGATAAAATAAATTTGTTTTTCGTAAATCTTTTGACTTCTCTTTCTTTAACAGTTCTATTTTTAAAACAAGTAGAAGAAGAAAAATAAGAAATAAATTACGTGAAACTTATTTTGAAAAGTCAACTATTAGTACTAAAAAAATTGTATTTCTAAATGAAAGTAAAAAGTTTTATTGTACAAAAATAGAAGAAAATTATCTCCTATGAAAAATATATTTTTCAAAATCTGCCCATTAACAGGTAAAGAATCTTTCTTACCTGATAAATCCTGTAATAGAAATATTGATGAGCCAATCTTTTCGATTATTTGAAATGCTGCTAACCAAAGTTTTTGAAACTTTGTGTGTTTACCCTTTTCTTCATGAGCCTTATCCCATTTTAATACCAGATCACCAATTTGAAAATCTCTTGAACTAACAGATGTTAAATCAAATGAGGCTTTTACTACTTGTTGATGGTGGATATGTGTTTGTTTAGCTTTTTCTCTTTCTTCTTCTAACTTAAAGATTTTATGTTGTCTAAGTTGGAGAGAAGAAGAAGGATTTTCATCAATGAATTGAACTAGAGAAAATGACAGTATTGTTACATTTGAAGGAAGAATTGCTTCTTTGCCATAAACTAACACAAATGGTGAAGCTCCTATTGAAGCTTTTTGTGTAATTCTATCTGCCCAGAGAGCAAATAATAATGTTTTATGCCAATTTTTATGATTTTTCTCTATGGTTCTCTTTATGATTCTGATAAGTTTTTTATTTGTGGATTCAGCTAATCCATTTCCTTGTGGGTAATAGTTAGTTGAATACTTCAAGTTAAAACCTCTTTTCAAAGCAAATTCTATCAAGGAATTTCTAGAAAAGTAAGATGCATTATCAAATATCAAAGCTAATGGAAGGCCAAACCTTGTAATTATGAATTGATCAATGAAATAGGTAATATTCTGTGTATTGACCACCTTTAATAGGATATATTCTACCAATTTTGTGAAATAATTGGTTGCAGTTAAAATATACATGTGTTGCTTTGAACAGTTTGGAGTTATTTCACCTATAATATCTAACCCCCATTGTTCAAATGGTTGTTGGATATTTACTGGTTGTAATGGAAATGCTGGTTTTCTCTCTCTTCCTGCTGTAGTTTGACATGTTTTACATTTCCTTGAATACTCATGTGCATATTTGAACAAAGCTGGCCAATAATAGCCCGCATGCAGTATTTTATGTGTTGTGGTATTTCCTCCGAAATGACCTCCAGCTGGTCCATCATGTAATTCCTGCAATACTTTTTCAGCTTCAGATTTCTCTAAGCATCTCAATAATACAAAATCATAATTTCTCCTAAATAGGACATCATCTACAAGTTGATACTGATTTTCCTTAAGTCTTAAAGCATGTTTTGCTGTATAATTGAGACTTAATGGAGCATGTCCATTTAAAAAAAAATTTATATCAACATATTGTGATTGAGAATCGTTTAGGCTTACCTCAGATATTTGTATTGCTTCTGATTGATATTCATCTTTAGGTAAATGAGAAGATCCAGTTAACATTTTGCATAGAATTTGTCCTTTAACAATTTTTGCTGGATGTATTTCTACATCATATTCCTGGAGAGCAGTAACCCAATTTTCTCTTTTCTTTCCCTCTTCTCGTTGTATTAATAATTGCCTTACCGCTGAATAAGGTACTATTATCTTGGTGTGTGTTTTTAAGAGAAAATTTCTAAAGTGTTTCAAAGATTTAAACACAGCATATGCTTTTTTTTCTACAGCTGAATAATTTAACTCAGAACCCTGAAGATTAGAGCTAAAAAACACAATTGGTGCTTCAATATTCTGATCATTTAACTGTGTTGAAACAACTACATATGATGTATCTGAAGAAAATGTATATAACACAAAAGACTTGAGAAAATCGGGAGTTGTTAAAGAGGGAGCTTCAACAATAGCTCTTTTGATTAACTCAAAGTAATTTCTTTATGCTTTGCTCCATTTAAAAATTTATTTTTTCTTGATCATTGATTGAAGGAGAAGGACAATTTGCAAAAAATCTAGAACAAATCTTTTTACAAAATTAATTTGTCCTAAAAATGATTGCATTGTTTTTTTGTTATGTGGAAGAGGAATGTTTTCAATCTCTTGAATCCTATCAGGATCTATATGAATTCCTTTCTTAGAAACAATAAATCCTAAAAGTTTTCCTTCTGATAAAGAAAAATAACATTTTTTTGGATTGAGGGAAATACCATATTTTCTGCATCTGTCGAAAATATTTTTTAAATGATTAATATGATTGTTTCTATGCCTAGAATAAATAGTGGTGTCATCTAAGTATATAAAAACTGATTCATTGATTAATCCTCTTAAAGTTATATCCATAGCACGCTGAAACGTAGCTCTAGCATTAATCAGTCCGAAAGGCATTTTTTGATATGCATATGTTCCCCATTTTGTTCTAAACTTTTTTTTTAATCTATCATCAGGATGAACCATGATTTGATTATACCCTAAAAATCCGTCTAGAAAAGACATCAATTCAGATCTTGCAACTGACTGCAATATCTGTTCCATGGTAGGTAAGGGAAAATTATCTTTTTGACAGGCTTTATTCAAATTCGTAAAATATATACAAATTCTAATATCTCCATTATTTTTTCTAACTGGGACCATGTTTGACACCCACTTGGAATGTCTAACAGGAAAAATGACTTTAGCTTTGAGCATTTTATTCAATTCAGATTTGATTTGAATTTCTAGGTTTGAATGATTTTTTCTGAGTTTTTGTTGGATAGGTTTATCATATGATATCGTGGGAATGGTATGTTGAATTATGGAAGTGTCATATGTTTTAAGATTTGAATAATCCCATGCAAATATATCCTTATATTTTCTAAGAAAATTAATGAATGATATCCTTTCTCCATATCCCAAACCAAGACCTAAGTTGATATTCTGAGGTTTTTCTGAAGTACCAAGATTAATCAATTAAAATTTTAAAGTAGAACTTTGAATTTTTGAATTGGTTACCTTTTTAAACCTATCTTTCAAATCATATAGATCTTCCATTTTGACTACAGAATTAGGAATCATATTATTGTTTATTTGGTCTTTAATCTGTAAATCATGTTCATTTTCATCCAAGATTTGACCTTCATAAGCTCTATCTGATGTAAGAAAGTCTACTATCTCTTCATCATTATTGAATGCTTTCCAATTTGTAATATTGTCAGGAATGGATGGTCTAAAAATTAATTCAATTGAAAATCTATCTGGGCTAAACTCTTCAGGTGGTATAAGTCTATATGCTACATTAGCAAGCAAATTGGCACTTGCATTTTGTAATCTAGGAATTGCGAAGATATTGAATGTTTTAAAATGAGAAATGAGATTCTGAGCTAATGTTTGATAATGTCTCAAATGTCCAGAAATACAATGAATCATATTTCTAACTTGTTTGACTATTATTTCAGAATCTCCATATACTTGAAAATATTTAACATTCAATCCTATGGCTTTGTACATACCTTGAATCAATGCTTCATATCCAACAGTGTTATTTGTGCATTGGAATTCGAGTCTACAAGCTAACATTGTCTTCTCTCCCTGAGGATCAATTAAAACACAACTTGCTCCTGCGCCATCTTATGATTTTGAACCGTCAAAAAATAGAGTCCAAAATAAAGACTGATTTGGAATTTGATTGCTAAAATTAACACATCTAGAAGAATTTGTTTGAGAAAAATTTTCAATTTGAGAAGTAATCGTACTTGTTTCAAAAGGTGAAACCTGATCATTAAATGATCCAAGGAATGATTCTGCTGAATAATTCCCTATGATATTATTGGTAAAAGCTATAGGCTCATTTGGTCCTTCCAATTCAGTAACTATATGTTTCATAAATTTCTCACGTTCAATTCTGATTTGATTTGGTTTACCATTATATGGTAACCACATGTGAGACCAATCAGTAGAAAAATACCCATGTAATTTCTCAGACCAATCCCTACTTAAAATGAGACCATAGAATTCACGAATGTCTGCGACCAAAATATCAATCACTTGTGAAACTTTTGGATTATATTATAATCTAATAGATACCGATAACATTTCTCCAATAACTTCAACTTTATTTCTATCCAACTGAACTATATGTACTGATGTTTTTTGAGGAGTAACATTTAATTTTGTACACATTGTTCTTGGCATAATATTTGAAGAAGCTCCTTAATCAATAAGACAATTATGAACATTCTTGTTAAAAATTTCATAAGTCAAAAGAAGAGGAGGAGTTTGAGAGATAGATCTGTCACCAATCAAAACAATATTATTAGCATTTAATTTATTGATAGATGATGGAGGTTTTACCTTATCTTTTGAGGCTTGTGCTATGACTGGTGGTTATATCGGTTCTACAGGAATTGCTTTAAGTTCTCTAAGAAAAATATTTTGTTGTTGTTTAAGTTTAGACATTTCATGTAACGAGATATTTGAATTGATCTTTTTCATATCCTCTACAATATTATATTTGACTGTATTTGATACAATCAAAGTTTTAGAATTTTTAGAATGATCTGATGAAATTGAATCTGTTTGCACAATTTTATATTTTTTGGTTCTATCTTTTGAGGGGACAAAATTTTGTTTGGGATTTGACACAATTGGATCTGAAGAGGTTTTACTTCTTGTTGATACAGGCATAGCTTCACTTTCTTCCTCTGTTGGAAGAATGAAATCCCATAAACCATTTAATTCAAATTCTTCATCAAATTCTAATTCTTTTTAAGAAAGTAATAGATCTTCAGTATCTTGATCAGATTCTGCATTTGAAATATCATTTGGGGGTTTAGGAGTGGAAGAAGGATTTTTTTTAAATGAAAGAAAGGTCACAAGTTCATCCATGGTTCTCCCTCTAACATCATGGCTTCCAAAATATTATCATCTGTCAAGAATATTGAGGAAAATGGATAAGATGGAGTACCAAAATCTAAGGAACGATCAACCCAAACACTCGACGACACTGATTTAGGATTTTCCGCCCAAGCCAGGTAGATTGATTGTTATGCCAGCTCAATAGGGCTTGGCGGTAGAAACTCATTCAACATAGAAATATCATAATCACATGTACTCTCCCTTAAGCCAGATAGAGTGGAAGAGATCATGTAACAAGTCTCTATACTTTCAATTTATGCTGACTTTGCGAGCAGTGGTAATGAAAAGGTTCCCATAAGAGTGGAATCCTTTAAGAGTCCTACACCAATTTTCTGAAGTTCTAGTTGGGGTATGTGAATGAATGGAATGCTTCCAGTTACTTGCGAAGCAGAGGCAAAGAAGGATAGTTGATTAATGACTATGATTGTACCTTTATGTGGAAAGGAAATCATTCTAAAATATGTAGAAATAATTACAGTCATTGCATATACCCATGACCTTTCAAGTAAAATATTATATTCAAGGGGTCCATCAACAACCTCAACATCAATATTCAATGTTTTTCCCCCTAGTTCAACATGCAGGTTATTAATAATACCATAAGGTTTATATTTATGTCCATCAAATGCCTTCAATGTCGTTGATGATTGTGATAAGCATGGCGAGCCAAGTGACTTCCAACAATTTAGAGACATAATGCATGTAGATGCTCCCTCATCAATAATAGTGTGATGAACAAGGTTATTGAGAACATTTACCTGTATGGATAATGTCAATTCTACTGGTAGTTGTGGCACATAACCCATATGATTAAATACGACGAGATTAGAATCAATGGGATCAATTCCACCAATAGCAGACAATAAAGCCTATTATTGGGAGGGACAATTTTGTAATACCTCAAGAGAAGACATAGCTGAAGAGGATTGAGCCAAATCTTCAACTATATTATAATTTTGTGCAGCTCTTGCTCAAGGATTATATGTCGATTTATGAATTACCCCCTTTGGTGGCTTAATTATCAATTCAGGAATAGCATTAGGCGGTACTGATTCCGTAGATGGATTTGTTTTTGAGGTAGTAGGTTGAACAGTGGTTTGACTACCATAATATTTATTACACGTTGAAACCAAAATATCTGTTGAAGGTTTTGTGACAGATAACATTAACACTTGGGAACTAGGAGCTAGATCCGTAGCAACCATGTTTGTCTCCGGATTTGGAAATGGGTCGGCCAACACAACTGACGCATGGGAAGTCTTAATGATTTTTGAGACTTCAGTGTGGTGAGGATAATCCCTAACAAAGTGTTACTCAATATAGATTATGCATGGATAACAAGGTTTCCTAGGTCCAGACGATTGATCAGATGACCTTTCCTGTGGGTTAGAAGTTTTATTTTTCTTATATTTCCCCTTTTTCTTACTTCCGAGTTGCTTGTCACTTTTTCATTTGTCAAATGACACGGCATCAATTTAGGAAGCAGCAGCAGGATCAGATGCAGTAGTGTGATGTGTACTTATAGTGCCTATCAAGCCGTCTCTGGCATGAGAGTCCTTTATTTAAGGAGGAACAGTAAAATTAGATCTCGGTGCCTTAGGAATATTTTCATAGAGTGTGCCATACTGAGTATAAATCAAGTCTAAATATTGGGCACGAGCGATAAATTGCTCTTCTATGACGACGCCGCCCTTAGCCACATCCTCAGTTATAGATGGTAAGAGGGACTTAATGAACCATTTAGCAAGTAGCTGATCCAGAACAAAGGTCTTAACCATTCAACGACAATGACACCACTCATGAATATGATCAGAAATGTGAGTAGCATTAGTCTGTTTTAAATTGTTCAAGAGTTCTGTTCCAATTTCATATCTGATGGGTAACTGGAAATGAGTAAAAAAGACAGTAGCTAGGGCTGTGAAATTATCAAAAGAAGCTCTAGGTAATTCAATGTACCATTTTGTAGTCGGACCTGTCAGTGTATGCTGGAAAAGACGTAGTTGAACATAATCATCATTCAAGGAGTTTGATGAACACCATAAATGATAAGTCATGACATGAGTCGACGGATATTCTTCAGGGTTTCCATTGAAGTTAGGAATATCCAAGGGCAATTTGTGAGGTATCACTGACCACCAAGGAGCATAGTTAATTGGATCATTAGTTAGCCGATTTAAATCTGGTAACTCTAAAGTGGCAACAAAGGGAAAATTTCGATTAAGGTAAGGTTGAGCATAGCCAGGGTAAGATGGAATTACTTGAGCAACAAGCCTTTAAGCACCAACATAAGGAATCTGCTGCTAATAACCCAGATAGGGGTTGTTTTGAAAAGCAAACGCTTGAGGATTATGTTGACCAAAACCTAGATATGATACTTGTTGAAATGAAGTTTGAGGCATTTGCACCTGTGACTGCTAAGGGGTCTGTCCACCAATGTTATAACCCAAATTAGGATAACTTGGATTCAATTGATAGGTATAACTAGGTTGTAGTTGTGAAATCCCATAAAATGGTAAACCATCTTGTGAATAGATGATTCCGAATACAGGTTGTTGTAAATTAGCTGAAGGATTTGGATTCTTTGGACCCAACATTTGATGAAATTGGGTTGTAGGACACACTTGATAATGTCGTACAAAATTTGATTCTGTAAAAGGGGTAAAGATGTATTAACAAGTGGTAATGATATGGATGTAACAGATTGAACTGATTGATGTGATTGTATAACCATTTGTGGTAGGATAGGCAGAGTGGGCTGCCATTGACAAACATTCATTTCGACATTAGGTTGACCAAAAAGTGATGGAGTATTGTTATATTGGGTGACCAAAGGTTGCCCCCCAGCATGAGGAGGATAATAATATGGAAAATATTTCTCTAAATGCTGGGAGTCCAGTTGATATGGTACTTGAAGGAATAGACCCAGAAGGACCGGCTTGATATTGCCCTGAAGATGTGTATAATGAATCAAGTCGTTCAGTACTTACGATATGTGTTTGGTCTAAAATGCGGATGCAAATTAGTGTTTCATTTACTATCAATCTGGTTAAGTAAACTTCGAGGATCATCCAATATATATAGACTTAGAGACAAACTAAAATAAACTAGGTGAATAAATGCCAAAGCTCCCTTACAAGAGGTTGTTCATTAGGATCTCCAACGCCTATTTAGTTATTTAATCAAAATGAAATCTAAATACATTGTGATAAGTGTAAGAAATATTAAGGCTCCCTTACAGGAGACTGTTCATTAATATTTCTAATCATATTAATCAACAAACTATTTAAACTAATGAAATTAAAGCACTTAAACCTAATTCTAATTGATTGCATGAAATGTTAAAGCTCTCTTACAAGAGACTATTCATTTATATCTCAAGAATATAAATCAGAAACTTAAAATAATGAAATCAAACATTAAATAACAAATCATATCCATTGAAGGAAACATTAATAGTTTCTTACGAAAGGTCATTCATTAATATTCTAAACATATGAACCTAATAATTTAATCTAATGAAATTCACAAAGAACATAGAATAAAAGCTTACTAAAATAAAAGTGTACTTGCTAGGAAATGGGGATCCTTCCAAGGGTTCACAAGCACACGAAAATAAAATTCAAATGTAGAGGATCAAAGAAGCTCCATCTTATTTATCATCAATTGCAAATTTCAATTCCAACAATTACATTGATTCTCCAATCTAACTTCTCACTACCAACCTATAAGATACTAAGATTACAAAATGAATAAGAAGACCAAGATTACAAATCAAGATTAAGACTACAAATGAAGGAGATAACACTCCTATTTATACAAAAGATATGATAACAAACTCATAAATGTAAATCCACTATTCCCTCCTTTGACCCACATATTTCTCAACCAATGGTGACACATAACCCTATCCTCCATGATCTCCTCCACGAGGTCCATGATCTCCTCAAATTCGAATTTGATCATAGAGTGCCACATAAATATGCCTTGGAAGCTTCCTTTGTACCTGCACATGTCAAAAAATTCATTGTAATTGTTAGGTATAACTATAAGCATATTATTTTCTAAAGTTTAACCACAAATCCACTTAAAAATTTTAAGAATTAATAAACTTTGGAAAAGCATAGTTATAACCCAATGATGAGGTAAATGTAATGATGTGGAGGTGGAATGAAGGTTGCATGAAGGTAATATGGAAGTAATGTGAAGGTATTGGTTAATAATGGAGTGAGAATAGGGACTATTTTGAGACCCAACAATAGGATTGCCAGTTAAAATACCGGATGATGACTTTGGTAAAGTCCATGGATTTGAAGATGCACTAGAAAAAATTCTAGATAATGATTTGTAACCTGATGGGACCAAAGGGCCACCATGAAAATGTGACTCTAGTGAATTTATAAACATTGATGGGGTAGCTAGGGCAAGAGCTAACGTAATTGGAATAGATGGCCCAACCAAAGATATTGGTTCAGTCATGGTTACTTGACCAAATGTATACCCTTTTGAATTGATAGGAATTTGAAAAAGAGAAGGATCAACAAAAGAAGATGGTGTCGATTGAGAAAAATACTCGTACAGGTAAAGGTCCTCCCCAAAATGGGTTGGAGTTAAAGGTGTCTCATCTTGTGGGATTTCTTCAATCACAATTAAACCAGGGGGAAGTATTTCACTGTCAGGCCAAAAGTATATTTCAGGTGGTTGACTATGTGATATGGGAGATTCAATAGCTATAGAACTTTGAGGGATGACCAAGGTAGGAACAACTTCTGGTTGTACGACTTCAGGATTCAGATGTTCTAGCAAAGAAGAGATAAGATCTAGATAAATTTCTGGTAGAACAACATTAGGTCCAGGAGGTATGTTCTCACTGATTGGATGGATAGTGACCACGGGTAGCTGTGAAGAGTCCATTTCAACAATAGTAGATGAACCGAAATGTGTAGAAACAACTTGAGCTAACTCTGGTTTATGTGAAAATGATGTTTCACCAGAGGTATGAATTATACTTGATTCGGTAGATCGTGATCGCCTTCGCCTACCAGAAGTAACTTCTAGAGGTAAAGGTGGTTTTAGCGCTAGTCTACGTGAACGACGGGGGAAAGGATTTTGTTCTTCCAAAATTAATGATTTATTTTAACCAAACAAAAATAAACAAAATAAAAGGGTACTTCTAGGCAAAAGGGTTTACCAAGAAACCGTGAACTACAAAATACCTTTTGGCGAACCAAGAAGTACGAGCAGGAAATCTCCCCAAATTCTGTGTTCGATGTATCACAATTTACAAGGCGGCTGACTCGATTCACTATGGATGGATAGCACCTAAAAGTTGTCCTAAAAAATATACCCAAAGGCACGTGGAGGCCCATGTCTGTATTAGTGCTGTCTGATGCGAAACCAAACAGTGAGAACACCCCTTTATACTTATCGTATTGTAACATCGCCTGATATACCCAAAAGTACATGGACGAGCTACAATATACTTACGTACGTGGAGTGAGGTATCACACTAGGAATGTATCGTAGACAAGTTAACGACAGCTGCTATGTTTTACGATGCTGGAACATGTCTCTAGCCTAGACCTTCTAAATGTTATTATTATGGTTCCAATGCTTTGTTAGGTAAATTGAGATTAATTTTATGTTGATCTTTCTTAACAATTTTCCTTTCAAAGGTTAATTACGATGATGTTTTGGAAAATTCCTAAAATACAACTAAGAATGATAAGAAATCTTTCACTTTTAGTTTTTTAATGAAAATCCTAGCTACTAGAGGGAAAGAGCAATAAATTTGCAAGCAAACAAGTCAAATAACACAAACTAAATGTAGATTTCCTAATTGTTCCTTTTTGTAAAACACACAAACCACTACATGCAAATGCAGATTTTTCTTTTCAGTTTCTTTAATGTTATGAATGCAGAAAAGAAACTAAGTGCACTAAATCAACAAAATCAAATGCATTTTACTTTTGAGAAATGAGGAATACAAACAAAAATTTCTCTTTTGAAGGAAAAATGAGGAATAAAACAACAATTTCTCCTATTAGGAAATGAAGATTTTATGACAATTTCCTTTTTCAAAAGAAAATGGATCTAATGCGACAATAAAAATACTTTGAAATTAAATTTCCAATGATAAAGAAAAATTATTTAAACAAACATTGAACAAATTTTCTTTCAAAGGAGGAAGAGGTAGATGAATTCACTGGTCAATATGAGGTTCAGGCTTCTCAAAACACATCAGCAAGCAAACTGAAACAAATTGCAAAGACAAACTCAAGGGAATTTGGATGGCTTCAGGAGGCAATGCAGTCTCTAAAGAGAGGCAGTGATTTGCAACTCAGGCTTGAAAGGGAGACAGTGCTATGAAAAGCACTGTGTCCTGTCCAAGAGTGCATTGGGCACAGTTTCAAAGGAAAAACACAACTGTTTAACACACTTATTTTGCAAATTTGGATCTTAAAAATCCAAATATTTGTGAGTAACTACTACTGGGTGAATAAAAAAAGAAAATCAGAGGCTAAAACACCTAGGAAAAGAGTAATCTCCCCAACAGAGTCGTCAATTTGTTGGACATAATTGTGAATTAAGGATAAAACATGCTTCCCTAGATAGGTGCTGATCTAGAACAACAGGTTAAAGACTATACGACTACTTTTCCTAACTAAGAACAAACATACAGAATGGATTAGATGCTTACTTGGAATCCAAGTGCTTCCAAATGATTCCTTCTGTTACTTCCGTTGTAGCATCAAATTCCAGCTGGTTGTGCAAAACATTTCCTGCAAGAATGAACACTAAACAATAGAATATAGCAAAAATATAGATGTCTATTCAATTTAGTTTTCTAAATCAGTAAATCATAAACCATATACATCAACTAAGATCTTGCAATATGGAAAATCAAAGCCAATATAGATGCATATAGGGAAAAGTAAGATATATTCTTTATTAATGATAGAAGGGGAGGCTACAACCAAATGACTGATTTTGTGTCACCATCTCCAACAGCATCCCAACCTCATCACAATGCAGATATCTCCAGCAAATTGTCACTCAAATAAATCTCCTTAATGTAAAATCCACCAGCATTTCTCTACACAAATTCTTCCTTATCAAACACTAAGATTTGTGCTCAATTTATAGAAATGCTGAGGTAGTTTTACAATCAATGACTTTCCAATAATAGGAAAGACATGTTCCCAATATTGTAGATGTCAAATGGACACATGGATTCAAAGTTTGACACATGTGAACTCTTCTAGAAGGAACTGGCCAAGTGGAGATTCCGGAACAATGAGAATTTCACTCCCAATGTTACCAACGCACCCATAGATGTCAGGAAGTGCTTTATAGAGTAGCCTTGCATGGGGCTACCTGCATATGTAATGCACTTAGTCCCTTTAGAGGCAACGTTAATGAGCTCTCATATGATATATTATAAACTTCAAACCTTGGAAACCTTTGCTGATGAAATTATTTGATTGATCTGTCTTGTTCTTTGTCTTAGGGCATATAGAAATTGAAATGTTAGGGAATGATAGACCCTATACATTGGTCTTGGAGATGATGCCTAGTTAACCAGGTCATTGGGAATGATGCCCAAATTGACCTATAGCAAAGGATCAATGTCCTCTGTAGGCAGATTACATGCAAGCTGGGGGACCCAGCCCACTACGCCTTAAAGGAGGTTTCGGGGCCAAGTAGCCCGGCATTATGGTGCACTGATTGTCGTGTTGCTAGGCTACATGATAATAACCACTATCCCCATATGCATGCTTACGTTCCAAAATTGAAGCAGTAATGGTGTCAATTATGCTCCTTTGTGGGGCATGACGAGCATAACTTTTGAACCTATGATTTGATGATAGATCGAGGAAACCTATACATGGTACAACTTGAACCTTCTTCACCACTATCTCCCTCAAGTAGAGGAGGCTCCCCAGCTAGGGGCAAGAGGGGGCGGGAGGGGGGAGAAGGGGTGGAGGCGTAGGTCAGGGAAGAGGAAAATTGATCTGTTACAATTGTGGGGAGATAGGGCATTTTGCAAGGGACTGTCGGAACCTTGCACGACAATCTTGTCATTATTGTAGACAACTGGACCATGAAAACTGTCCAATCCTGATAGCAAAAATGTAGGAAAAACAACAGACACCTATGAAAAACGTGCAAAGGGTTAAAGCGGAATTTCATGATGAAGGACCAAGTATTAATGTCATAACACGCAGCAGCATGGCTATGGTAGGAGCTAAGGAGAAATTCGAAGCTAAACCTCTTATCCAGAAAAAAACTGTCAAACAGGGAATCCTAGACCTACAGAAGGAAAAGGAAACCTTTTTCGCAGCTCGTAGAGACTTTACTAAGGGTGAGGCGCCTATTTCAAAAACTCCAGCAAACCTGAGAACAGACAATGAAGTTAAACCATTTCTACAAGAATGTATGAAGCTGCTACACAACCTATTCTACAAGAATGTATTAATGTATGAAGCTGCAAGCATTAATAGACATTTGAGCAGAGAGAACTAACCCATGCCCGGAAGTTAAGGATGTGCACAAACTATACAAGAATAAGAAACGCACTGGTCGGGAAATGCGGCTAACAGCGCAGATTGGTGACTATGAAATGGATCAGGTTATCTTGGACTTGGGGTCAGATGTGAACGTACTGCCCAAGAAAACTTGGCAGTGGATGGGAGAGCCTAAGTTAGAATGGTCCACTATCCAATTGTGCATGGCTAACCAACAGAAGATCATACCATTAGGGAGGCTATCAAAAATTATGGTAGATATTGCAGGAGATAACGTCCGAGCTGACTTTGAGGTAATTTAGATTGTGGAAGATGCGGACCCCTATTTTGCGCTCTTAGGATTGGATTGGGCTATAAGTATGGAGGCATCATAAACATAAAGAAAATAAGCATGGTGTTTGAGAATGAGGGTACAAGGGTGATAGTCCCCCTAGACCCTGTGGAAGGAGAGCGGTATACAGAACCAATGCGCGAAGAAGAGGATGTGGATCACATCTATAAGTTAACTGCTCGGGACAAATATTAGATCAATACTACGGATGATGGTGTGCTCTGCTGGGAAAATGACAATGAATGCTTCTCTGACTCCAATGGGGAGATCGAAAATTGGTGGAATCAGTTACATGATGTATCTGCACTGCGATGTTTTAGAATCACAAAGAACTTCCGATGCATCTCCTCAGAGGTAGGGGAACTACCCTACTTTGATGGTTTTGGTAGTATTATGGATTTTTTGAGAGCATTTGAAGTTGAATTCCCACGAGAGCGAAGGCTATGGGCTCTTAATCTAGCCATGCACACAACACCTACAAGGTGGTGGGACATGCATAAGGGGGCATTCCAGGATTGGGAAGAATGTCGCGACATGATGGTCTTACGGTTCAAACCTCTGACTCACCTGCGCATAAAGAATTTCTTGGGGCCAGGGGACCCGCGGGAGCACTTGTCAACATGGATGAAAGAATTGGGCAAAAAAACTACGGAGGAATGGGTGCATATGTTCATTCATGCCTTGGGACCAATCCCGACTGCATGGTTTTTAGACGCAGAGTTACACCAGTGCACCTGCCACTAGGAAACCCTGAAGGACGATTTTTTAGGGACATTCGGGTTGATCAGAGGAATGGAGGCACTCGAAGAAGCTTTGCAGGATATTTATGCCTTAGTATTTGATGAATCTCGCCCTTACGCAACACATAGGGCACCAACATGGGAAACGCAGATGTAGGATATTATCAATTGTCGCAATTTATCAATAGAAGAGTGCGATGAGGACCCACGAAATGTCTCTATCCTAGAATCAGAGGGAGAACGCATAGTTGTTGGACCCCCACTGTAGATCATCAATGTCACTAAGCCTCTGAAGCTGCTAGAAGTCAACATTGGAATGGAGGAGCAGCCTAAGTTAGCTCAAATTGGGGACTACTGGGATGATGATACTGTAGGAAAAGTTGCAGAACTCCTCACAGAATACCAAGGCTTACTCTCGACAAAATTTTCAGAACTTAAAGGGATTATAGGGGACCTAGGAGTCATGCGCATCAATTTAAAACCAAATGCGCGCCCTGTGAAGCAGCACCCTTATCGGTTGAACCCAAAGTACAAAGAAAAATTCAAGGAAGAAATCGAAAAAATTCTCGCCACAGGTATTATCAAACCAGTCGAACAGTCATATTAGGTAAGTCCTATGGTGGTTTAGGAGAAGAATACTAAGGGAGATATCTGGATCTGTGTTGACCTATACAAATTGAATGATGCCTGCGTACATGATCCCTTTCCTACGCCATTCTCCGATGAAATCCTTGATAGCATAGGGGGGCAAGAAACATACTCATTCACGGATGGGTTCTCAGGCTACCATCAGATCAGGATCGCACTTGAGGATCACAACAAAACTACATCTGCCACCGAATGGGGATCATTTTAGTATACGGTCATGCCATTTGAGCTCAAGAATGCCCCTGCCATCTTTTCGCAGGTGGTGGTCACAGTATTCAAAGAGTTCATCCACAAGTTTTTGGAGGTATATTTTGATGACTGGACTATCTTTGGTTTAGTAAAGAAGCATGTCTCAAACCTGCGTCTAATGTTGGATGCCTATACGAAGCACTAGATTTCCCTAAATATCAAGAAGTGCATATTTTGCGTACCCTTCGGAATCTTTCTCGACCACATCGTTTGTCGACAAGGATTGATGGTTGATCTGGAAAAAATAGTAGTTATCATAAACCTGGCAGTACCTACAACTCAGAAACAGCTACACTCTATCCTCAGACACACAAGCTACTACAAGAAGTTCATTCAAGGATACACACTAATCACAGCACCTATGGAAAAATTGTTAAAGAAGAACGTTTCATTTCTTTTGGGACGACGAGTACCAGAAGAGCTTTGAGCTCCTCGAGGAGAAGATGGTCTCTGCACCTATTCTCATCTTTCCAGATTGGGCGAAGGTTTTTCATGTTCACGTAGATGTGTTAGGAATTTCCCTGGGAGTTGTCCTTACGCAACCAGGAGACAAAGACATTGACCATCCAATTTCATTTGCTAGTAGGAAACTTTCTGGTGCGGAGCGCAACTACTCCGCTACTGAACGTGAAGGGTTGGCCATGGTCTACACACTGCAAAAATACCGGCATTATCTGTTAGGAGGGAATTTCAAGATGTTTACGGACCACTTGGCTTTGAAGTACCTAGTGAATAAGCCTGTGTTGGGGGGGGGGGGGGGGGAATCTGCCAGTGGCTGCTACTATTCCAAGAATATGACGTTGAGATCATTGTCAAGCCGGGAAAGTTGAATGCTAGGTGGACCACTTATCCTGAATTGAGAGCGGTGAGGAACCCACCAACCTAGAAGAGGGATTGCCTCATGCACAATTGTTCATGATTAAGGTGGTTGATGCACACTTCTCCAACATCATTCAGTTCTTGACTACAGGGAGGGCGCCCGCAGAGTATTCGATACAACAGAAGAAAGAATTGGTAACCCACGCAACGGATTTTACCATCATTGCAGGCCATTTATATAATATGGGAGTTGATGAAGTACTGCGAAGTTACATATTGGAGCATGAATGGCACACCATCTTAACAGAAGCTCACGAGGGCGTAGAAGGAGCACACTACGCAGGGAAAGCAATGACACGAAAGGTCTTGAGAGCTAGGCTATGGTGGCCTACACTGCATAGTGACTCCCAAGATTATTACAAAGAATGAGATACGTGCCAAAGGACAGGAAGGCCATCATGCAGGGACAAAATTCCCTTGCAACTGAAAATGGCCCTGTAAGCATTTGAAAAATGCGCCATTGACTTCGTTGGGTGCATCAACCTGCCAGGGAAGAAGACAAGTGCATGCTACATCATCACCACAACTGATTATGTAACCCGATGGGCCGAAGCACAAGCTGTGAAGGATTACATAGCAGATACTATTATACACTTTATTTTTGAGTAGATTCTGACCAGGTTTGGTTGTCATGAGATCTTAATGAGCGATAGAGATTTACATTTTGTTACTGAAATAATACAGGCCTTGAATGAAGAATTTAGGATCCACCACATGAAAAGAACCCGGTATCACCCTCAGATAAATGGAGTTGTCAAAGCTTTTAATAATATCTTGGAGTAGGCACTGAACAAGGTTTGTAATGTTGATTGCAGCGAATGGGACGTGTGCATCCTGTTAGTTCTTTGGGCCTATCGAACCACCTGCAAGAAGTTTACGGGGAAGACACCATTTAGGATGGTTTATGGCAAGGAGGCCATTATTCCCATGGAGTATATTATTCCTAGCCTATGCATCGTAGCCTTTACAAACATGGAAAAGCCTAATATCATGGAGGAATGTTTAACATAGCTTGTGGCGTTGCAGGAAGATCGTTTCATTGCTAATTTCCATTAACAGGGTTAGACGGCTTGGGATAAGGCATGGCATGATCGACATATTCAAAAAAAGACATTTTTGGAGGGAAAATTGGTCCTGATATACGACATCCGGTTTGCGAAACACCCGGGGAAGTTTCATTAGCACTGGCTAGGTCCCTATATGGTAAAAGAAATCATAGATGGAGGAGTTGTTCGGCTAGCTACCCTGCGCGACGATATGATACTAGGATACGTCAATGGAAGTCGACTCAAACCATATCGGATAAAATGACTATATGGCTAGAGTATCTGTATGGGGCAAAATACGCACACAAAGGAAGGCAATTATCGGCAGGACCGTGGTATGCACAGTGATCAATCAAAAGTTTGGAGGCCCAGAAAGATGCGCTGGGAGCACAGGGGTGTGTTCAGAGTGCAGCTGGTATGCTGGGACCACAGGGGTGCACTGGGGGCGCAGGAGGTACGAAAACTAGTCGCTGGAATAGTAAAACTGGGTAAAAATCAAATTTTATCGTTGGAAGGAGTGGGAGGCCAGTAATTGATGAGGCGATTTCTGAATATTTTTTACCGTTTCCTTGATGGTAAGTTCTGGATCAGTTTCACCCAACCATTGGTTGATCTCCAAGGCTATAAAAGTAGAAGGATAGCTCAGAAGAGGGTTCTGTGTATCTTGATTAGTTGTTGTTTTATATGAATTTGTGATTATTGAGCCTTGTTCATGTCTGAGCGTGCTTCCCGCTCAGATAGTAGCCACCCTAAGTTCATTTTTCATGCCAGAATGACTGCATCTTATCCCGCCGAATCTTCCCAGCCCATGACCTCAATGGAGCAAGAATATGAGGAAGTAATATAAGTCGACCCTGAAGTGGAGGAGATTATGTTCACGCCAAGCCAGACGAAGAAGAACGAGAAAGAAAAAGCGCAGGGGTCGGGGAAACCTACAAAATGGCCTGGGTAAATCCCCGCACCTCTCCTCGAAATGTGAAGTCCTTGCGAGCGGTGCCCTAGGCACATTCACCTAATCCACTGAAGAGACCCCTGTCTGCTCAAGAAGAGGCTCGGATTGCTGAACCGATCGAATGGCTACCACCCTATGTTCAGCCTCGCAGGACCTTGACACACACGCCTAAGAATATCTATGGCCTGTGCACCTATCTACAGATTCCATTGACTCTGGGTGAGGTATCCATCTTTGGGGAACCCATTGGAAAACTCCATGAGGTAAAATTCTACGAACACGACCTGGCCAATTTGGAGGCCTTCCCCGAATTAGCACCGGAACTATATCTCGAAAGGTTCTTGGAAGACGACGGGATAAAAACATTCCCCATGCCATGGGTGCATGGATTGGTTGGTTCTGGGCTCTTAAAACTACTAATGATGCCTCATTTTGGCCACTACAATGTCATAGACTGGCTTGTGCGCCAGCTGCTTGCCCTGGTTCATGATGGCAGCTTATGGATCCAGGATCGAATCCCCATTGATGTCATGCTTATTCACTATATTACTGGTCTCCCAATGGAAGGGCCAGACCCTATGCTCTGTGTCGGCAAAAATTATGAGCACTAGATCGCCGAAAAGGTGTGCAGGGATTACCATGTGGAGTGGAACACTCGGGGGTTCATGATCAGCACCATCAGCAAACTCGGTATGCAGATGTGTACCTTGTTGCTGGCATGTAAGATGATGTGCAAATGTCAGGTTTCCACCGTCCTTGTGTATGTAATTCAGCTGGCAGGCCGATGTGAAAATGGAGTATGCTTCAATTGGTCCCAGTACCTATGCAACGAATTTCTGGCGAATTTTCGCGAAGCCTTAGATTAGGGACGAGCATTCTGCTACTCCTGGCTACTGCTTCTCATAGTGTTGGTCACATGGGAAGCCCCTAATGACTCGATCCTCCCTGAGCTCACCTCAGATATGTGTGAGGGGGCACGATATGCGAATTTGTGGGACTCAAAGGATGTGCAACGTTTTGAAGACAATCAAGTCTTCTGGGTCCTATTCTAGAGAGGGCTTGTAGCAACCATCAATTCCCGGTTGCGCTTTTCGCCAAAAATTTATGATAAGTACAAAAGAATCGTAGAATTTCAAGTAACCATGCATAATTTATAGATCAGAGGCTGCAAGGATCCAACATGGGTCTCACCCCCCTACATGGTTTCTGATGAAGAAATTGACCACTTAATTGCGACTTGGCCTCCACACTGGAAGCATGGCTTCAAATCCAGTTCGAAGGACACTGCAGGGACAAGCACCACAAAGGTCACCCCACCCAACACCACTAAAGAAACTGGAGGACAGGCTAAGAGTACTGGGGATTGCATGGAACCAGCATCACATAAGAGTTCGCATTAGGGAAAGATTACTAGGAAGGGCGCGGAAATGGCATCGCAGAAGGATTCGTAGCAGGACCTGGGTGTAGAAGATCTGGAGGCGAGAGGTGCTAACTCCCCTCGGGGTACGAAGCGAACTGGTGACCATGCTAAAGGAAGAAGCAACGAGCGCAACGACTAGAATATGAAATAGGAGTTACGTTTATAGAAGAATACCTAGAGCAGATCGCAGATACGGTCACCTTAGCTACAGAAGACAAATGACTGGTCCTTGAAGAACAACAGAAAGCCACAGTTGACACACTCTAGGCTGGGCTCCAGGCCCTGTAGCTCAAAGCTGATACCTTGAAAACTAGTATGATTCAGGCAAGGTTGACCCCAACAACAAGCAGCGCAGTAATCAATACACCATAAAGCCGCCTCTGCACTCTACCGGGAGCATCCCTCATACTGAGACTGCCCGAATTAGGAGCGCAATTCCAGGCCTGTGCAGAGGTGTAGTTGGATCTTTCCCGCCTGCCACATGAATAGTTGTAGATCCTTCAAGTGTCCATGTTCTAAGAGATCCAGCATAGAGACCAAAAAGAGCACCAACAGCTCAGTACAACTGAGCAAAAAATTGAAGAAAAAACTGCTGAAGTATCTCAGGCATAGGCTGCATGTACCATCGTCACGGCGTAGAAGACAGAGTTGGAGCACCTCATTAGTAGGCTCTGCGCGGATGTTACCAAAGATATCCCAGCTTCTGCTACCCCCCAGGCTAATATTTAAGGGTTGGTCGCAGCGATAAGGCCTCAAGGACCAAGATCCAGGTGGTCAAGACGGAGATGGAGCAACAAATTGCAGTCTTGCAAGCCAAGTTACAGCCAGAAATGCCACTAGAGGTATGGGCCCAGTGAGCTGCCCTGGTTACAGAGGCCACAAATGTCATTACAGGTCAAATTTCTCAGAGTGCAGAACTATTGGAAACTGCTATGCAGCTATGGACCAAGGTGCAGTGCGACCCTCTCCTATGTGAAATCAACCAAGCAATGCGCCAGAAAGAAGAAGAGTTCGACCAAATGGAGGCTACACTGAACACCTTGGTCCCTGCTCAGTGATTGGCCCGACTGCACACTAGCCATGCGATCAGGGACGAAATGGAAGCTCTTCGGAAATGGAAGAATACTCAGAGTGATCACCTCAAGCCGTGGGATGATGAGGCCCTTAAGCTATCTCAGGATGTCGACATCGTAGTCAAGCAACTGAACCAGATGTTGGAGAGTGAAACTGCTACTACAGAATGCCCAACTTCGCAGAATTTGATGGAGATAGCCCAAAATGTTGCTTCGCAAATTGAAGGAGTGTTTCCCCCACTGGTGGATGCAATCAAGCAACTGCAAGCGAAGATGGAGAACCCGCGGCTGCAGTGACTCGAGAAATTCACAATATTGAGTTGGGGGCCTGTTGGAACGAGGCTCCCTAAGCTGTGAATTTTCTTTACTTTTGGCCAATTTTGTATATTTTTTGTATTAAGTAGTCTAATGCAGGGGTTTTGGGGTTGGTCAAAGGGTAGACCTAGAGTCCGCAAACCACGGTTTGTGAACCACAGGATAGCATAGGCTACAACGATATAAATAGATGAATAGTTTGAGTCTAGAGGTAGGCGTGAATTAAGAATGATGCCAAGTGCGAATTGCTAGATATTTTTTGGGTTGTTTTGGGTAAGAACTCTTGTTGCCTATGTGTGCAGACATCCTCAGTCCTATTGTGTGCAGACCCTGCTAAACTGTGTGCACGGGCTGGTTTTGGTTTTAAGTGGATCTGAATGTTAATGAGTGCAAAGTATTGTTAAGGTATCTATGTGTTATCTCGATCAGTGATGTTTACTACTGAAGCATATCTGTGATGGTTATTTAGCTGTGAATATATTTGTGTTTCTCCATAAGTATATCTGTGAATGCTCTGTGATGATATCTGTTTAAGCTAGGAATACTTCTGTGCTATCTTTTTATGCTGCATTTATAATATTATATGCTAGAAATTGCTAATACACACGTGGATGCGAAGGTATTGATTGGATCTGTGAATGCTAATAACTCTATTATGGTTAATAAATGATAAAATCTTGCGAATAGACTTACTGTGTGTGAATCCAATAATTTTCAAACACAAATCTGCCTCGACTTACCTACTCTCTCTCAGTGTGCGGAAAATTGGTTCCAACACCCTCCCATACTGCTTTGGGTGAGACCTTGGCCTGTGCAGGTAGGTCATTGCTGAAAGGGCCAGTAGTATAGGGGTTTGTTGGCAAACCTTAACCTTCGAACCTAGGTCAAGACCCCTCAAGCCAATAGGTGTGAAGAGTCTTAATCACAAATAAGTTATTTATCATGGTGTATGTCCCCAAAAATGTGGTCAATGTTGGAACACACTTCCTCCATTTTTTTTCCTTAGTGCTTATCAACATAGACACATGTTGCTCCTGATCTTCATATGTAAGATCCTTTGAAACTTCTTGCAAAGACACAAGAGCTCCTCTAGTTGAAGCAATTGTGTCATCTCCATATCTAAATGGTGGTAGATATCCTCCTGCTTTTACAATGCTCGAGGCTCTTTCCAGCTCTTATTGTTCCTTCTCTTAATCATTGGAGAGTAACTCATCATAAAGAGACCCTTTGTCTTGATCTCCTCTTGAAGGAGGAATTGTCATGTTTTCTTCTTGAGAAGAAAGTTCTTGCTGAAGTGGGGATTTTTTCCTAGGAAAAGAATGTTACAGATCTTTAACCCCCTCAAAAATGTTCTGAAATGGAGTTGGCTTCATGGATCCTTCCAACTCATGAAAAGGTTCTGATTTCTTGGTTTTGGCTAGCTCACCCAAAGAAGTTTTAGAATGTCTTTGATCAAATATTTTCACCATCCTCCTAGTGAACTTTTCATAAGTAGATATATTTTCATTATTTAATGAGGAAGATTCATAAAAACACTAGGAATAATAGTTACCTTCAAGATGAATCACTGCTACACTAATGGCCTCCTCTTCTAAAACTTGATGCAGCTGAAAATATGTGTCTAGCTTCTTTACCCAAACCTTGGCTGTGCTCTTGGGTGACCCATCAAAAGTATGCAGAAAGAATCTACCCAAAGTGTGCTACATGCACCCTCTTCTTCTATTGTGGTTACTGTGTCTTCTATCTTCTTTTATTTGAAAAAAACATTGGAAGTTTATATGCTATTTGAATCTACTAGACTGATATTCATATTTTTGGAGATAGTCACGAAGAGTCTCCTCCTTTGGTGTTTCTCCTTCCTCTCCTTCTCTTGCCAAGAATGTAGGCATGGTACCACATTGTAGATATAATTGTGTGGCTGAATGCTCACACCCATAATATGAAGAACTGGAATTTTATTCATGTGAAAATCCTTTTGACGGACCTTCATGTCTTTCCCTCCTCATTCCCTTGATTTCTCTATTAAGCTCATGCATATTTTGGAGAAGAATTTTTGAAAACTTCTTTCCCTCCATTTCTCCAAATAATGGATACTTGCCTTAGTCTCTTCTGTGAGTCTGCTCTTTTTTGTGAGAATCTTCTTCTTATTCTGATAACATAGATGCAATGTCTTCACAGGCTGAGCTAATATTATGCTCTGATACCACTGTAATATAATAATATTCCCAGATGGGGAAAGTAGCAATATAGCTCACAATAATGGAAAATAGCAGCAAATAACAATACATAACATGTGAGCCAAAGATAGATCCATTTTATTAAGTGTATTAGCAAAAAATGTATACAAAATCTTGGATAATGAACCCCTCAAGCTAGGCAAGAAAAGCCTCCAACAACTAGAAGCACAAAAACATAAGATGCGGCTACTACACAAAACATTGAAGCAAGTACATCACAGTTTTATTGGCTGCAGCTGGAAAATGTAAATGAATGGATATGATAATACAATGCTCATACAAGGCCAAAAATGGAGATCTATGCTCCTCAACAATTTTCCTAGATAACTCAGGAAGGGTTTCTAGAAATACACAAATATCATAATGTCAAAATGCAACCCTAGGGCTGAATAAAATCTGCAACTAGGAACTTGAAAAGGATGTGGTTGAATCTGATGTAGATCTAAAAATAACAACTCCAAAAGACTCTCTCAATGAAGGGTCTATCCCTTCAATGGAAAGTAAACACTCCAAATGGAGCACTAAACTCACCCTTGCAACAGATCTCTAAAATAACGCAGTCATGAGCTAGAACTACGCTATAAGTGATGATGAAGACTTGGGCTGATGCCAAAATATGTCATGAAGCACAGGGACCTTCCTTACTAATCTCCCAATGGAAAGAAAGCTTCCTCCACTAAATACAAGCTCAGAAATGGCACAAAGAAACCCTCCACTACTGCACCCTGCAACTCAAGACATATATAAATAGAATATGCGTTGTAGAAGAATGTTGTAGCTTAGAAAAATGTTGGAATGTGAAAATAATCCTCAAGAAATTCTCCTGAGTAGGCACTCTAAGTCCTTCGAGGATGAAGGTGGGATTCCCACTTGGGAACACCCCTGTGCTAAACAACACTGCAATCTTAGCTAAACAGCTGAAGAGAGACACAAGTCTTAACAGACCATATGAAAATAATAATCCAATCATGCTCACAATGGATGCCATCCTATTCCTTATATTCTTGGTGATATTTATCACCCTTGGCCCCACTCATTAAAGGCACTACTTCCATGCAAAGGATCTCCCTCCAAAACTGCACCATCCCTCATTGAATTTCCACTACTTCCATACCAGCGTTATTGATTTGGTCAAAGTTGACCCAGTCCACATGCTTCTTCCCTTGTTCACACATAGGGGAGCTTTATTGAGTTCTTTTGATGCCCTCCATTCACATTTGGAGTTTTTTATTCCTATTAAGGATATTTATGGGTCTCCCTACCCTCTTATTCTTCTAACTAAGAAGAAAAAATATATTTTAATATTCCAATTAGATGCATGCTAATTTATGAATATTACATATTCAAATTTTCTCTTGGTGAGCGCCTTCGTCAAAATATCTGCATCCTGATATTCCTTGGGAATGTACTGAAGCAACATTATTCTTCTCTACACACAATCTATGAGGTGATGGTAATTGATATCTATGTGCTTGGACCTATCATGAAACACAGGATTAATCAAGAGTTTAATGCAACTCTGATTATCACAATGTATCAATGTCGGATCCATCTGAGAACCAAACAAACCAACCAAGATCTTTCTCATCCAGATAGCCTCACATGCAGCTTGAATTTGTTGTGTAACCAGCTCCGAAAATAGAAGAAAAGAGATATCAATGCCTTAGAAATAAGCCACCTCGAGGGGGCAACCTCCAATACATTACATAAATGAACAATTCTTGGATGATACAATTTACAAAACCTCCTTTCTATATATATGAGTCCATGGGGCCATAATGTAATCCTAGTGTGGCCACAATGTAATCCTAGCCGACCTAACAATAATAATTTAAGGGCACAATAATAACAATATGGGGGTTACAAGGGTACAATAATAACAATAAGACGGTTACACTAACAACAATAAGGGACTATACTAGTAATATAGGGACCTAACATGCCCCTCTCCTTCGAAAAAGTTTTGTCTACAACGCTTGAGTAGCTATGGGTGCTTCTGTATAAAATTCTCATCCTCCCATGTAGAATCTTCAGTGGGTAAGTTCTTCCACTTGATGAGATACTCTGAAATTGATCGATCCCGTAGTTGTCGAGTTCTTGTTTCCTTGACCGCTTCAGGTTCCAATATGATTTTTCCTTCCTCATCAAGTTCTATCAATATTGTTTGAACTGGAAGATTTTCACCTATAACCTTCTTTAAGCATGAAACATGGAAAACTGGATGCACTCGCGAAGAAGCATGAAGCTCCAATTTGTATGCCATAGTACCAATCTTTTGCAACACCTTGTAAGGACCATAGTACTTTGGCGATAATTTATTATCCTTCTTAGCTTGCTTGAGGGACATTTGTTTGTATGGTTGTAGCCGTAAAAATACCCAATCTACTACATCAAAACTTCTCTCGCTGCGATGTTGATCTGCCTATTGTTTCATTCGGTTTTGTGCCAAATTTAGGTTATCCTTTAAGAGTTGGAGAACTTCTTGCTGATGCTCGATGTGATCTTCCACTGCTTGAACCTTCGAATTTTCCCTTAAAGATGATGTGATGGATGGTGGATGATATCCATAAAGTACCATAAATGGGGTCATTTTTGCTGCAGTATGGAAGGAAGTGTTATACCACCATTCAGTGAGAGGTAACCACTTGACCCATTGTGTTTGTTTATTAGATACAAAACAAAGAAGATATCCTTCCAAACATTTATTTACTATCTCAGTTTGACCATCAGATTGAGGATGATAAGATGAGCTATGAGCTAATTGAGTACCCAAACAAGAAAATAACTCCGTCCAAAAATTTCCAGTAAAAATGGGATCTCTGTCGCTCACAATAACCATTGGGTTTCCATGTAGCTTTTGAATTGTGTCCATAAATGTAGTAGCGACTATACTTGCTTTAAATGGATGAGATAATGCACAAAAGTGTGCATACTTGGTAAGTCTATCAACTACCACCATGATGACACTCTTTCCTTCGGACTTAGGTAAACCTGTGATAAAATCCATTGAAATCTCCTCCCAACGTTGACTTGGAATGGATAAGGTTGTAGAAGTCCTGGGGTCTTAATTGTTTCCACTTTATTTTGCTGGCAAACCAAACATTCCGCCACAAACATTCGAATATCAGATTTAAGGCCATCCCAAAAAAATTCTTTCTTCACCCTGTGGTAAGTTTTTAAAAATCCTGAGTGTCCTCCTAAAGGAGAAGTGTGCAATTCCAAAAGAATCTTTTGTTTTAGTTGGGAATTCCTACAAATATATAAGCGATCTTTGTACCATAAGGAATCATTTTTCCAACTAAATGTATCAGATGTACTAGGATCTTGCTGCAAATTTTGAATGAGTGTCCATACATCTTTGTCCTTCTTCCATTCATCTCTTGTTTCGGTTATCCAATATTGTTGGATAATAGAAATGGCACCAAGAAATGCTTCCACCTCTTCATTCTTTCTTGAGAATGCATCTGCAACAATATTAAGCTTTCCTTTTTTGTAGATTATTTCAAAGTCATAACCCAACATCTTTGTGACCAATTTTTGCTGCTCTTCTGAAGATAGTCATTGTTCCAAAAAGTGTTTAAGACTATCATGATCATTTTTTACCTTGAAGTGTCTTCCTATTATGTAAGTTCACCATTTCTTTAGTGCATGGAGTATTGCTAACATTTCCTTCTCATAAATAGGTTTCTATAAATACTTTCCTTTGATTGGATGACTTTCAAAAGCAATGGGTCTTCCTTCCTGCACTAAAACAACACCAATTCCATTTCCTGAGGCATCACATTCCATAATAAAAGTTTTTGTGAAGTTTGGCGTAGCTAATACTGGTGCTCGAAACATTGCCTCTTTAATATGTTCAAAGGACTTAGTTGCTTCAGGAGTCCATGAAAATGCATCTTTCTTCAATAATGTTGTTAGAGGTGCTGCTATTCTCCCATAATTCTTAAAAAACTTGCGATAATACCCTGTTAACCTGAGAAATCCTCGCAATTTCTTTATGGTTGTGGGGACTTTCCATTCCTTAATGGCTTTAATTTTGTTAGGGTCTACCTTAACACCCTCATGAGATACAATATGACCTAGATATTCCACCTCTTGTACTCCAAAGAAACATTTGGATGTTTTTTCATATAATTGTTTCTCCTACAATAATTTGAGCACCCTTTCAACATGTTCAACATGATCCTTCCAAGACATGTTGTAGATTAGTATATCATCAAAAATACTAGCACAAAATTTCTAAGGAAGGGTTTGAAAATGGAATTCATCAACCCTTGAAATTTAGAAGGTGCATTGGTAAGGCCAAAAAACATGACCAAAAATTCATAATGACCCTCATGAGTTCGAAATGCTATTTTTGGAATATCTTCAGTCTTCATTCTAATTTGATGATATCCTGAACAAAGATCCAACTTGGTAAAATAAATTGCTCCATGTAATTCATCCAATAATTCATCAATCACACGAATGGGAAATTTATCTTTAATGGTGAGCTTATTAAGCTCCCTATAATCCGGACACATTCTCCATGATCCATCCTTCTTATGTACCAATACTATAGGAGCAGAGAAAGAACTTTGACTAGGTTGAATGATACCTGCCTCTAACATTCTGCAATCATACGTTCAATTTTTCTCTTTTGGACATAAGGATATCTATAAGGCTTGATGTTTGGAGGAACACTTCCTGCAATCAAATGAATAGCATGATCATGATCACGAATAGGTGGGAGTCCTTTGAGAGTTTCAAACACCTTGGAATGATTCTCCAAGACTTGTTGGAGATCTGCAGAAATAGATGATTTGATGTCAGAACTTCCAGTGAGCATAATTATGCAATTACGCCTCATTTTTCTTTCTTTAGAATCTTTGTGATGACATTAGAGCTTAATATCTTTCCCGGCTTCCCCGCAATACTCCGTAATTTGACTTCCTTTCCTTCTGAAAAAAAATTTCAAGAAAATTTCTTGAAAATTAAAAGCTACCATCCCCAAATATTGTAACCATTGTACTCCTAGTACACCATCAGAACCTCCCATAGGAATGGAAAGAATTGGATTAGTCAATACATATTCCCCCATGGTTAGCTTGATATTATGGCATTTTCCAGAGAAATTTATAGTTCCTCCATTTGCAACCATCACTTGACATTCTGGTGTTGGGTATAGGAAACAATTTAATTCCTTGGCTACCTTGCAATGAATAAAATTATGGGTGCTACCTGAATCAATCAACACTATTACCTTTTTCTTCTTGATATGTCCTTCTATCTTGAGAGTTTGAGGAGTGGTAATTCCTGCCAGTGCATTACATTATATGGTCGGATTCATTTCTTCCGCTTCTATGGCTGGTTCCTGGTGTATATCCTCTTCTTGTTCATTTTCTTCTTCCTCTTCAAAATCTATGTAAAATAATTTCTTCTCAGCACACTTATGACCTTTAGTGTATTTGCTATTGCAGCTGTAGCAAAGCCCTTTTGATATTTTTTCTTCCAATTGTTGTTGTTTCAACCTTGTAGGTTGTGGAAATCTAGGCGTAGCAACACTTCCTTCTTTATAGAAGTGAGTGGTAGGCTTCCTTGTCGCCATAATTTTACATTCAATTTTTCTTGCCAACCTGAATGCCTTCTCCAATGAATCAGGTTCCAGAACGCAAACTTCATGTTGGATGTTATCCTTTAAAGTGCCTATGAAGATATCAATCCTGTGTTCCTCTGGAATATCAGTTACCCTTATATTCAATTTTTGGAAGTCCTCAATGTGCTCCCCCACTAAGCCCTTTTGTTTGAGATTTATCAATTGGCTAAAGAAGGAGTTGCTCTTTGTATCCTCATAATGTGCTATCATTTCCTCCATAAAAATTGACCAAGTGACAATTTTTTTACGAGAGAAAAGCCATCGATACCATACAAATGTATTTTTTTCTAAATGTAAAGTTTCAATGCGTACCTTTTGTGTGTTTTGCACGTTATGGAGATCAAAATATTGCTCCATTTGTAGTATCCATGTTACAGGATCCTTTCCATCAAACTTCCTCATCTCCATTTTTGGAATATGGTGGTTCTTCCCGCCAACATTAGATTTTGTGAAATCATGATTAACATTTATTTTGTTCTCATCATGAGTTTCTTCTACTATCTTTTCACCATTATGAAACATTTCTTGTATCAACTTTGTCAAACCTTCCATGTCTGCTTTTAGATCATTCTTCATGTTTTCCATGTTGTCTTCCATGCCATCCATCTTAGCTTCCATTGCAACTTCCATGCCATCCATCTTAGCTTCCACGCCTTTCTTCAAAACTTCCATTTCATTTTTTGTTGCTCTTTGCGAGAGAGAAATTTGGTGCACTTGCTCTTGTAATTTTGATAGATCATGTTGCAATTCTTCATATTCATGAGTCATAGTAGAGCCTTCTGAAGGCTTAATGGGTGTTGAATTATTTTTACAGGGCATCTTTTAGAACCCAATACTGATATCTATTCTACAGTATGCCCTTGGAATCAATTCAAATTGATTCTTCAAACAAGACTTATGCAATTCGGAAAACAAATACACACCTTTTTCTTGCTTTTGAGGAGCTCGATATTGAAATTGGATTATCTCTATGATTGAAACTCTTCAATATTTGAATTTTGGTACCGACGTAGCCCTCTGAATTCTATTTCGAATTCCATAGGTCTGACCTTATTTGGATTCTCCAAGACAAAGTTGTGTCCAATCTCCCACAATGACCTAATTATGGACTGGTTTAGTAGAGCGAACTTGTATGACTTTCCACGTGTCACTGTTTCATCCTTCAACTTCGAAATTGATAGCCAAGAAACTACAGTCCGTGTAATTGTGACCAATTTTTACTGCACTCCAATCCGATGCTCAGAGAGAGAGTTATGAATCATTTCCCACGATCACCTCTTTGAGATGAAATTCGGGAACCTGAAAAAGCACTACCTTCCATAGATCATATCTCTGAAACTATTGCGAACCAAGATCTGAAATGTTTTGAAGATTTTCCTCAGGATTTCAGGGTCGCACCCTAAAAATTTCAGATTCTGAACCTTTGTAGAAACAAAGTTATAGCGAAAATACCAAGATTACCTGTTTAGAGCAGCGAAACCCTAGAATCCAAAGCTTTGATACCAAATGTTGTGTAACCAGCTCCAAAAAGAGAAGAAAAGAGATATCAACGCCTTAGAAATGAGCCACTTCGATGGGGAAACCTCCAATACATTACATAAATGAACAATTCTTGGATGATACAATTTACAAAACCTCCTTTCTATATATAGGAGTCCATGGGGCCATAATGTAATCCTAGTGGGGCCACAATGTAATCCTAACCGACCTAAAAATAATAATTTAAGGGCACAATAATAAAAATATGGGGGTTACAAGGGTACAATAATAACAATAAGGTGGTTACACTAACAAAAATAAGGGACTATACTAGTAATATAGGGACCTAACAGAATTTCTTCCATGTACTCTGCTTTTGTTGAATTTAGTGCCACAGATCATTGTTTCCTGCTATATCAGGAAACTATTATCGATCCTAGCTAAAGATCCCTCCTGATGTGATTTTTCTGTTTGATGGACTGCCCACCCAATCTGCATCCGTGAAGCCTTGAAGCTTCACTCCCTCTGTCCATATGTACCATAGACCATACTCTGATGTGCCCCTCAGGTTTCTCAAGACATGCTTCCCCACCTTCCAAAAGAGCTTGGTAGGCTTAACCATAACTTGACTCAGCTAGTTAACTGCGTAGAAAATGTCTGGTCTAGTGTTCACTAGATACATTTTTGAACCAACTAACTTCCTGTAGACAGTAGCATCCACTACCTCTCTAGAACTAGCATCCTATTTCCTCCAATTTCCTAGAAGAGGAGTATCCATGGATTTGTAGCTCTCCATGTGAAAATTACCCAGTATCTCTTTAGCATACTTTCCTTGAGACACAAAAATTTCACCATCTTGTTTCCATATTTCCAAGTCAAGGAAATAATGAAGGAGTCCCATGTCCTTCATTTCGAACTCCCTTTCAAGATCCTCCTTGCATGAATGTATCAGCTACTCATCACCAATAAAAATTAGCTCATCAACATAAAGAACAGTAATTAATAGCTTACCCTCAACCACAATCTGGTACGAGTTTGCATCTGCTTCATTTTTGGTGAAGCCCAGTCCTGTGAAATAGCTATCTATCTTAGTGTACCAAGAACGAGGTGCTTGCTTTAACCCATATAGTGCTCTCTTAAGTCGACGCACATGTGACACACTGTTGAAGATCTCAAAACCTTCAAATTTCTCTATGTACACTTCTTCCTTAATGATCCCTTTGAGAAACACAGTTTTCACATCCATCTGATGAATGCACCAACCCATCTGCGCTGAGAGTGCAAGTATAGATCTAGTGGAAGAGTACCTTACAATAGGTGAAAAGGTCTCATCATAATCGATCCCCTTGATCTGTGAGAATCCTCAAGCCACAAATATAGCCTTTTATTTCTCCATACTCCCATCAGCAACTTGCTTTACCTTCTAGATCCATCTAGATCCAACCACTGATTTTCTGACCAATCTTGGGACAGTCTCCCATGCACTATTCTTGACAATGGAGTCATACTCCTCCACCATTGCATCAACCAAAGTTGGTTGCTTCACTGCTTCCTAAAAGGAATATGGTTCAGTCACAATACATTTTCTCATAAGAGCCATGTATCTAGTAAACCTATCAGGAGACTGTCGCTATCTGTGCTGTGAAGTAGGGGCTCCTATATTCTCTACAACATCAAGTCTCAATCTATCAGCTTACGTGGTGCACTTTATGCCATTTCTGATGGATGGATATGCATGTGTGTTTTCTACCACTCCATGATCCTTTGCATGTGGCTACTCCACATCTTGAGGCTCATCCTTGGGAACCAACAATTCCTCCTCTGCATGCAATTCCAGCTCCCTCTAAAGGGACAACCGCATGGATTTCTCCTCATCAAATTTTA
Organism: Pinus albicaulis; assembly: GCA_034641835.2. Classification (NCBI taxonomy): domain Eukaryota; kingdom Viridiplantae; phylum Streptophyta; class Pinopsida; order Pinales; family Pinaceae; genus Pinus; species Pinus albicaulis. Next base: position 98,468,197 of record CM076571.1, read on the forward strand.
TGTCCCGTCACACAACATTCATTCTATTGTTTGGAAAATACACTCGATAGTTGTGGGATGTTTCGGTGTACCCCACAAAAATCCTGATCTTAGGTTTCAATTCTAGCTTCTTCCTGGCGTCTTTAGTCACATGCACATAAACAAATGAACCAAAAATATTAAAGTGTGAAACATCAGGTTTCTTACCAGTGAAAGCCTCTTCAACTGTACTCATGCCAAGTATCCTATGAGGACAACAGTTCTGCACAAATACCACAGTGTTGCATGCTTCTGCCAACAGATGAATCATTAGGCCTTGATCATGAAACATCGCTCTTGTTGCACCCAAAATCGTTCTGTTCTTTCTTTCAGTGACCCCATTCTATTGTGGGTTATGATGTGCTATCAGTTCTCTTCGAATTCCTTCTTTGCTGCAGAATTTCTTGAATTCGTTAGAGATGTATTCTCCAACCATTATTTCTCCTAAGAGCCTTCAATTGCTTCCCCGACTCTTTCTCCACCAATGCTTTAAACTCAAGAAACTTAGAGAATGTTTGATCTTTCTTTTGCATGAAGAATATCCTGCACTTACGAGAAAATTCATCATCAAATATCACATAATACTTATTTTTTGATGTTGAAGCAAAAAATAATGGTCCACACACGTCTCTGTGAACTCTCTCAAGGATCCCCGAGGCTTGGTTCTCCTTCTCATGAAAGGTGGCCTTTACATATTTTCCCATAGTACATCCCTCGCATGTGTTTGATTGTGCAAGTGCACCCTTGGAAAGACCAATAGAAATATGTTGCATGAATTTCAAGGCTCCATGGTGAAGATGGCCCAATCACCTGTGCCATAATTCGCCCTCATCCCGGCTCACCAATTTATCCGCCTTTCCCATCAATATTGCGCAACCATATACATATATATTGTAAATATTCTCAACTCGAATCCCTATCTTCTTGCCTTGTCCTGTTTTTTTGTGTCACAGGAAATCTTTTCCTTCACTAAAAACATCATATCCTCTATCCTCCAACATTGCAACTGAGACTAAATTTTTCTTCAAACCTAGTACATGCATTACATCTTTCAATTGAAATATTTTACCTAAATTCTTCTGGAAGGTAATGGTACCAATCCCGGTGACAGTGTACTGCCCTTCATCACCCATTTCAATATGCATCTAGAGATCCTTCTCCTCCAAGCTACTGAAAAGTTTCTTGTCTCCCGTCATGTGAAAGGAAGCACCACTATCCAAATACCACACAGATCCCAATGCACTTGACACCATGCATGCGATAAATGAGAATTCAAGCTCAAATTGGGAGGCCAAAGCCTCACTAGCTGCAGATCCTCCAGCCTTCTTTTTCTTCTTCTTTTGTCGACAGTTAGTAGCATAATTACCATTCTCGTGACAGTGAAAACACTTCACCCTGGACATATCCCGCTTCTTGCCATATTTGGACTCGAATTCTGAATAGAATTTCTTCCCCTGCCCCTTCTTTGCCTTGGAAACCAAAGCACAATCTTCTTCATCTTCATTCTTAGATGAGGATCCATCTCTGGTGTTCCATCTGAACTCCTCCTGCACCAAATCCAACCATAGTCGTTCCCAGTATGGCAGCTTTTCCCTTCCATTGATAGAGTCTTGATAATTGTGCTGACTCTTCAAAAGTCCTAGGAGAACCAAGGTCACCAAATCATCATAAAAGACATTTATGCCAATGCTCCCCAATTCATCCTGACATTGGAAAAACTTTGTTAAATATTTTGGCATGTAGTCACCCTTCTACATATTGATCTTCCTAAGTTTATCTTTGAGTGCCAATTTCCTTTGGTTGTTGTTGCTCTGAAATAGATCCATCAAAGCCTTCCACATTGCATATGGTGTTGCTTTCCCATGGAGGCTTGAGACAATGTGGTCTCATAATCCCTCCAATAGGATCCTCCTCTCCTTTGCCACTTTCTTTTGCCATGCATCAATATTTGCAACATTTGTCACATCGGGTTTAGGAACATCATTGTCAATGAATTCCTTCAAGTCATTGTCTTCAAGTACTGCCTCCATCCTATCCTTCCAAGAAATATAGTTTGATCTCCCTCGAGTGCACACTCCAACCTCAAGCCATGAGGGCTACCATCCTCCCAAACCAATTCTTGCATTTCATGAGAGTTTGAAATGTAGCTCCTTGGAGACCCCTTAAGAAAGGCCTCTCTCCCATGACTATGTTGGACCTATGAAGATCCAATTGTGATGGAGGTGATGTCTCCTCTCCACCCATGTTCAAAAACGTTGCTAATCCCTTCAATGGTGTAACAACTGTCTCTTCCTCCGGTTCACAATTTGTTTCATGATTCTCCATGGAGGTGTCACGGTTCACTTCATCCTCTAAAAGTTCACACTCCCAACTTAAAGGCTGAATGCAACTCATCAAAGGTGTGTTAGGATGAGGGTTCATCTTCTCCTTGAACCCTTTGCATAGCACAGTGCAATCATGAGGCCCTAAAGTGGCCATGTGATTTGATCCTTGGACCTCTTCATATGAAATTCCACCATCCTTAAGATTATTTGCTGAAATAGAAAGTGGAACTTTACTCATACCTTGGTGGGTCTTGGGATGACCATGTGTGGCTGCAATGGATGCCCCATCCATGGATGTTGAAGGCTGCTCCTCCAAGTGTAGCACTGCAATTCCCACTGCTTCTTTTTTTGCTATTGGATGTATCAAGAAAAATTCCTCTAACTCTTTCACCTAATCTCTAGCTGAAGTATCCCCATCAATTGTAGACAATAGGAACCTATTGCCTCTGATTTCTCCTCTTCCACAGGGCCTTCTCTCCTCCATATGCTGAATAGACTGTGGGAACGTTGTATCTCCCCTGAATGCTATAGAATGGGGCTTATAGTCACCCAGGTACTTGCTTAATATCTGAAAATACAAGAATCTCCCATGCTGGTCTTCAAGAGAATAGGAAGTGCATGGAACTTCCTCTTCTCCCCTTTTCTTCTCCTCCTCCTCAGGGAGGCTCTTCTTTATTCCAAAAATAGATGAGATCAGTCTCATATTCTTCATCATTCTCCTCTGAAATCGAACTCACATGCTATGCCAAGTTCGATGCTCTGATACCACTATAATGTTCCTCTTTCAGAAAAATTATCAATTGACAAAGCAAATCTATTCCAGAGATAGAATGTAGGGGAATTTACTGGATTTTTCACCTTTAAACAAACGATGAGCTCCAGAGGCTGCCTGGCCCACTAGTAGACTCTGTCTATAGAGCATTGTCAAGAGATAATATCCCCAAGTGGGAAGAACAACAAGATTGGGAATCTCTTGAGATAACCCCAATATTGTAGCTATAGCAATAACAAATACATCAAATGGAAATAGCAGTGATACATTTACACATGAAATGACAGATAATCCAATGGCCATCATATTAAGACATAGCAGCAAATAAGTATACAAATCCTTGAGGGAATGATCACTCAAGATAAGCACTAGAAGCCACAAGAAACCTGTACATGCAAATATGAGAATACACTACTGCATTAGAAATCCCTAGGCCATGACTGCGCAGTTTAGAGAGGAATTACTGCATAAATGATGAAAATACAAAGATATAGAAATGTGGGCTCAAAAAAAGGAGGAGCAAGATCTCAACCCCTGAAAATACATAACATCAATCCTCTAACAGGATTGGCTGAAATCTATACAAAAATACTATAATACATAAATGCCAGAGTTGCAGTAGTAGCTGCAACTCAAAAGCTGGAAATACATCGAGAAGGCTGAAATGGATGCAACAAATGAATTACTCTTCTCCAATGAAAATCTGAAGTGAAAGGCTGATCCTTTCACCCAAGACTTCCCCTCCAAGTGACTGTTAATCCCTCACAACAAATAGTCACCAAGTAGAACGCTGTCTAAGAGAGGGACTGCGCTACCAATGATGGAATGTGGTTGGCCTTGTTAGCCACATATAAAATATTTGACAAGAAAACAGGTGGCTAAATTGTTTGTGAGCCTTCAAGAGATACATTTCCCATGAAAATCTCTCATCCTTGAAGCCTATGTGTGTCCATTTCCTTTTAAAGATCCTAACTGTTGTATCCATCCAAAGGGTCTCACTGATTGCAAAAAATTGCACTCCAAAAGGCCTACATTTTCCCCTTGTATCCCTGCAGAATGCCCCATTTTAACCCTTTTTCCCCTTGTCAAATCCCCCTTAAACCTTCTAAGTCACTTTCTTCCCCCTCTCAAGACCTGTAAAAAACCCTTATTACCTCTATCATTACCCTTCCCTGGCCTTGGATTTCATTAAAAATGGGCCAAAAACCCATTTGCCACTTTATGTTGGCTTATCACCTTTCGGCCCTAGCCCTCTGACCCTTTTCCATCACGTGACCCAGTGCCAAGACCAGGCGCCAAGGCAAAAGGCGCTCATCACAAATGGATATAGGGAGAATTTCTAGCCATCGATCTGTTTAGATCGGACGATCTTCGCAAATCAGCGTCGTGCCATGGCCCACGTCGTTCACCCTGCCTGGATCACATATCCACCATTAATTTACCCGCCGATCCGACGGTCAATAGTTCGTCCGCCCCGGTGGCCCCCACGCCAACACTGTTCAAAAACCAGTCGGTTTCTATCGCATTGCCATTGGAGGATGGGCAGTTTTTCTCATTTCGGAGCGATGCCATTCACCGCAGGACACGTGTCCTACGCACTGTTCAAAAAGCGCCCCCTCATCGTGCATTAACATTTGGCATGTGACCCGACGCGATATGAACGTACATCGTCCAATCTAGAGCCGCCCATCCAATGCTGATCACACCGTGAAGATGCACGGGAGTTAAACCAAGACAACCATACCGCTGGCCCACTGTCCATCACCCTCCGCTGCATTTTCAGCCGTCGATCTCCTCCCAAGATCAGACAGTCCAAATTCAATCACCCTCTGACACATTTTCAGCCATCGATCTCCTCCTGAGATCGGATGGTCCAGATTTAAAGTCAGCCCCGCCATCGCCTGGTCCCGCCACGTCACCACTCCACGTGTTTTCATCACTCTTTTCGTTTGTCCCCTATATAATTTGTTCAAAGGTAAAATTTTAAATGATTTACGTTAAAATTTCCACCTCTCTGTCCTCCAATGTTCGCTGCGTTTTCCACCATCAACCTGCAACTATTCCACCATTTCGCCAACCTGCATGGCCATTCCCATTGTCCCCGCTACATTCACCATCCCCAATACATGTTTTTCTTAATTTTTTTTTGTGTTTTGCAGGGTTACAGGCAGGTGGGAAACCACCATGATTCATATGCACTATTGTAGTGGCACAGTGCACAAAAGAAGCTAAATTTAGAGCCTGATATTACAGGAAAATGTCCAGAAAGGTGTCTGCAACATAAATTTCATCAAAGGATAGGGTTCAAACTCTGCAAAACCTCTCTGGTGCCATTAAAGCACAGATTTCTCTGACAAATACAGGTTTGAAGCGACACAGAGTATTAGTGAGGGAATTAAAGGTCTAAGGCACATTGTTGAAAATCTTAAGCCTTAATCCAGTGTTTAAAAGGCAAGGTACCAGAATCGAAGACCCCGTGGATCGCTCAAAAGGTCCAATGCACAGAAAACCATAATAGCAGGTTTTTGACATCAACAAAGCATTCTTCCATCAAAGGACAAGTTTCCCATACTGTCTGTATTCTATACCGTGTTCTAGGGAGATTTGCGGTCCTGAAAATAGTCCTGATGTTATCAGAGCATTTGATTCACAGTATGGCAGACCCTAGCATCATTTATTTACCTTTTTTTTTATTCACCAAAAGTACTACAGAGTACTGCAGCCAAAGTACACCAGAGACATACCTTGAGTAAATGGAAGCGTGACGAAGACCACTCTTTCACCCGAAGAGTGCCACAGATAAATGCACAGAATTGAAACAGAATGGGCTTCGACCCTCTTTCTTTTCTAGGTTTAAATGCTTCATTTAGTTTTTCACCTACCTTCTCTGCTCCACTTGAGCTATAAATTCATGAAGGAACTCATTGTAAAGGTTGTTGATCAGTTATCAGAGAATTACAAGCTATTTCTTTTGAGGCATAGTCTCTGTGTAAAGTTGTAAGATAGGCCGAGGAAGATGTTTTCAGACTGAATATCCAGTTATTGGTAATGTTGTACTTGATTGGTTTTGCTCTTTAATATGACAAGAACATTTCTTTGGATCATGATCTAAAGCAGCGGTGATGTTTTTCTATCTCTGTATTTGTTTTCAACTTGCAGCTCATTTCATTTCATTTCTACTGGCTCGCATCAGAAATCTGGCATAGGATTTACCCTTGTTAGGTACCCTATGTTTCTGCTCTCCTTGCCTTTGATGTTTTCTTCTAAATGTGTTATCTAAGGGTTGATTTCAGTTAATTTAACCAGTGTAGTAGATGTCATTTCCTGCTAGCTGATGTATGAATTAAATGAATCTATTCTTAGATGTTTTTTCAAGATTTAATTGAATGAATTGGGAACACTGGGAGGTTTAGAACTCTGTCTTTATCTCACTAGGATCCTTTTCAATTAATTGAACCTTACTAAGATCCCTCAAGCTGGAGGCCGAAGCATTGAGAGTTCAAAGTCTCTCTCTGATCTCAGGTCTTTAACTTTGTGTTCTAAGTCTTTATTGTTTCCTCCTCTCTTATCATTTCATGCCACACTATCATCTTTAATATCCAATGCTTTAGATGACTAGCCCAACTGAAAGCTTTCACATTGAATAGCAAGTAAACCCTTTCCTTACTCCATTGCCCAATGGTCTTGAATGTTCCCTGGAATATCTCTCCTTTGCCTAAAATCCTCTTTGCTCATCCTTGTCTCATATTGAACCCTTCTTTCCTGATTACCAACAACCAAACCAACAATAAAACAAACAAACTCCGAGCCTCCTAACTAGCCTAATATCTTAAAGCTGAGCTTCCAAGACATAAAACCTTTTCTTACATGGAGAGATCCCTCTCTGGACCCAGGAGGGCTAGATCCTGAGGTCTGAAAGTGGTTTGATGTTTTTTCATCTTTTGGTCTTGCCAATCTAGCCAAAACATGGGAACCCCAACAGGCCTGATGCCAAAGATGATGGGATCTACTCATAAACCCCATTTTCTGATCTCCCAAGGGATGGAACCTCCCTCCACTGGAAAACTAGCTCCGGATGGTGTGTGGAAACCTCCCCAGCAACACCCAGCAACATTGCATAATATCTGCTGCAGAAACTGCGCTGATGTAGATGGCTGAAGCTATGGCCTGAATGCTTGAATATGGGGAATGTTGTGAAATCCTTCATGAGCTCCTTAAGAAGGAGAGGAATTCCTAAAAAGGACTCCGTCGTGCCCGAAGGCAATGCAGCTTTTCTGGACAGCAAGAGGCAGCAACAAGTCTTCAGGACTCAAAATGTAAAATGATCAATGATAATCTCAATGGTTGCCTTGCTCCTATTTTAAACAAGTGAGCCTCCCTCCATGGACCCTACTTCGAATTAGGGTTTCCCTTCCTCTAGAATCTTCCCTCCTACGTTATCCCACTTAGTTCTTTCCAACTCATGCCAACGCAGTTTGACTTGGTCAACCTTGGCCTAGCCTTTATGCAAAAACCTCCTTTCACACATCGAGGTGTGAAATCCAACTCCAAACATGATCCTCTTTCATACTTAGAGGATTTTTATTCTCTAATCATGCAAATAATGGGTCCCCTACCCATTTTATTCATCTCCTATATAAAATTAACAAAAATTAATGTTCCATAAAAATTTGGAACATTACAGCCCTCCCCTCTCAAAATATTGCTTGCCCTCAAGAAATTGCAAGGACAGACTGAGCTTATTTCTACCCTCCCTCCTGTAGCATCCTTATGCGATGATATCCTCAAGAAAAGGATTCCATATCAGCAATCAAGTCTCCAAATTGTCCCTCCAACATATGCCATCTAGCCTCGGGGTGAACATCCCAAAATATCTATCATGTAGAAACCAATATCCATGAAGGAAAAAAGAGCTGTCTAAGGGCCTCATTGAGGCATAGGAACTGATATATAATGGTAATTATCATTCCCATATGAATCTCCCCTCCTCAAGCCATAAATCATGAAAAATAAGATGCCTCCCAACAAGGCAGCTCATGGAAAATCTCCCTCCACCTTGAGCTCCAGAAATGAAGGTAGGCTGAAATATGATCATGGAAAGCACTATAACTTTCCCCATGCTGTCCTCTTCCCCACTTATGACAAGTTTGGATTGTATTTTGATCCTGGGCTGCAAAAATATTGCCCTCAAGTGGCAAAATGAAGAGAAATCCTTCAAGGATTTCTCCTTCATCAATGAATAATGAGCTTCTCCAAGGCATTTCACCCATGATGAATAGAACATGGTCATCATAGGATACCCCATGACATGTTTTTTGTAGGTGATACCATGTGCCACAAGGTACAAACAATTTCTCATAGGGTTACAACGCAATCACACCCACTGCAGCTGCAGAAAATACCATGGCAAGTACTATACAAAAATATCAGCTCTACTACTGAACAGTAAATAGATGAGTGAACCAGCAACACAAAATCAAATGCATGCCAAAATATAAAAAATGGATGTATGTCATCATCATAATCATGTCCCTTCTCAATAAAAAGCAAATAGATGGCTGTGGTGGCCATGTCTCCTCTCATGTTCCCATTAGAACATGTAAAGTAGAAAATATGGGAGTCCTCCCTCATCAAGGACACATTCATCCCATGTGTCTCTCCTCTAATCATGTCCTTCATTGAGATAAAATAAATATCAGCCAAGGAGATCATACTCAGCAATAAAATGAGGTAATTACTGAAGGTTTCATGTTGTGCAAAGATGTACCAACAATCTCCCAAGTGGTCATAGCACAGTTTCCCAAACTGCTGCTTTGAGAAATGATATGGCAAGTTGTTTTTCAGCTCATGAATAACAATGTATGTTCTTACATCTGATAATGCATGGTAAATGGCTGAATACAAATGTTGAACATACACGGAGGGTAACACTTGCCCAAGTCCATATAAAATATGGTTGTCTCCATCACATGGTTTGGCCCAATTTTGCTCATGGAGCAACATGAAAAATCTGCCCCTTTGAGAAGCCCTGCACTGCATCATAATGATAAGAGTATGTAAATTAGAAAAGGTACACACAAGACTCTTACCATAGGCTAGAATTGATTTTATATATGGATATATGCATGTGATCCTCCTCCCACATGACAACGCTGTGAGCTCATGCAAAAAGGCTCCTGTCCATGCAAATCTTTGTTCCTCGACATGCTCCTTGCCAAGAACAACTCTGGTGATACTGCTGCAAATATGAAGCTTCTCCCAAGAGTTAAATGCCTCCCAATCAATCCCAACTAAGGATTGATCCCCTTGCGCTATGAGAGTGCCCTTTTCTACTCCTGCAACACCATCAATCATATGAGATCAAATATGCTTGTGCTTTCTCCCATCAATCCTAAGCAACTCAAGTGCTTGCTGCCTCCTGATGCTCACATCATATGACTCATGTGATGAAGGTATCATGACTGATATATATGTCATATCAGCAATATGTATCCCTTCTCCTTACTTCCCAATGATGTAAACACCCTGCCACTTATCCTCTTCTTTGGTACTCCTCCCATGAGGGCTACCATCCTCCCAAACCAATTCTTGCATTTCATGAGAGTTTGAAATGCAGCTCCTTGGAGACCCCTTAAGAAAGGCCTCTCTCCCATGACTATGTTGGACCTATGAAGATCCAATTGTTATGGAGGTGATGTCTCCTCTCCACCCATGTTCAACAGTGCTGCTAATCCATTCAATGGTGTAACAACTGTCTCTTCCTCCAGTTCACAATTTGTTTCATGATTCTCCATGGAGGTGTCACGGTTCACTTCATCCTCCAAAAGTTCACACTCCCACCTTAAAGGCTGAATGCAACTCATCAAAGGTGTGTGAGTATGAGGGTTCATCTTCTCCTTGAACCCTTTGCATAGCGCAGTGCAATCATGAGGCCCTAAAGTGGCCATGTGATTTGATCCTTGGACCTCTTCATATGAAATTTCACCATCCTTAAGATTATTTGTTGAAATAAAAAGTGGAACTTTACTCATACCTTGGTGGGTCTTGGGATGACCATGTGTGGCTGCAATGGCTTTTTCTTCTAATGCAATGGCTGCCCCATCCATAGACATTAAAGGCTACTCCTCCAAGTGTAGTGTTGCAATTCCCACTGCTTCTTTTTCTACTATTGGATGTAGCAAGAAAAATGCCTCCAACTCTTTCACCCAAGCTCTAGCTGAAGTATCCCCATCAATTGTAGACAATAGGAATATATTGCCTCTGATTTCTCCTCTTCCACAGGGCCTTCTCTCCTCCATCTGTTGAATAGACTATGGGAATGTTGTAGCTCCCCTGAATGCTGCAGAATGGGGCTTATAGTCACCTAGGTACCTGCTTAAGATCTGAAAATCCAATCATCTCCCAAGCTAGTATTCAAGAGAATAGGAAGTGCATGGACCTTCCTCTTCTCCCCTTTTCTTCTCCTCCTCCTCAGGGAGGCTCTTATTTATTCCAGAAATAGATGAGATCAGTCTCATCTTCTTCATCATTCTCCTCTTAAATAAATCTCACAGGCTATGCCAAGTTCGATGCTTTGATACCACTGTAATGTTCCTTTTTCAGAAAAATTATCAATCGACAAAGAAAATATATTCCAGAGATATACTGTAGGGGAATTTACTGGATTTTTCACCTTTAAACAAAGGATGAGCTTCAGAGGCTACCTGGCCAACTAGTAGACTCTGTCTATAGAGCGTTGTCAAGAGATAATATCCCCAAGTGGGAAGAACAACAAGATTGGGAATCTCTTGAGATAACCCCAACATTGCAGCTACAACAATAACAAATACATCAAATGGAAATAGAAGTGATACATGTACACATGAAATGCCAGAGAATCCAATGGTGATCATATTAATACATAGCATAAAATAATTATACAAATCCTTGAGGGAATCATCCCTCAAGATAGGCACTAGAAGCCATAAGAAACCTATACATGCAAATATGAGAATACATTGCTGCATAAGAAAGCCCTAGGCCATGACTGCGTAGTTTAGAGAGGAGCTGTTGCATAAATTATGAAAATACAAAGATATAGAAATGTGGGCTCAAATAAAGAAGGGGGAGCAAGATCTCAACCCCTGAAAATACATAACATCAATCCTCTAAAAGGATTGGCTGAAATCTATACCAAAATACTATAATACAGAAATGTCGGAGTTGCAGTAGCAACTACAACTCAAAATCTGGAAATACATGGAGAAGGATAGAATGGCTGCAACAAATGAATTAATCTTCTCCAATGAAAATATGAAGTGAAAGGCTGATCCTTTCACCCAAGACTTCCCCTCCAAGTGACTGTCAATCCCTCACAGCAAACAGTCACAAAGTAAAATGCTGTCTAAGAGAGGGACTGCACTGCCAATGATGGAATGTGGTTGGCCTGATGCCAAATATGATGGGATTTGCTCATAAACCCCCTTTTCTGATCTCCCAAGGGATGGAACCTCCCTCCACTTGAAAACTAGCTCTGGATGGTGTGTGGAAACCTCCCCAGCAACATCTAGCAAGACTACACAATATCTGCTACAGAAACTGCGCTGATGTAGATGGCTGAAGCTATGGCCTGAATGCATGAATATGGGGAATGGAGTGCAATCCTTCATGAGATCCTCAAGAAGGAGAGGAATTCCTAAAAATTACTCCCTCGTGCCCGAAGGCACTGCAGCTCTGCTGGACAGCAAGAGGCAGCAACAAGTCTTCAAGACTCAAAATGTAAAATGATCAATGATAATCTCAATGGCTTCCTTGCTCCTCTTTTAAAAAAGTGAGCCTCCCTCCATGGACCCTGCTTCTAATTAGGGTTTCCCTTCCTCTAGAAGCTTCCCTCCTACGTTGTCCCACTTAGTGCTTTCCAACTCATGCCAACGCAGTTTGACTTGGTCAACCTTGGCCTACCCTTTATGAAAAAACTTCCTTTCACACATCGAGGTGTGAAATCCAGCTCCAAACATGATCCTCTTTCATACTTAGAGGATTTGTATTCTCTAATCATGCAAATAATGGGTCCCCTACCCATTTTATTCATCTCCTATATAAAATTAGCAAAAATTAATGTTCCATAAAAATTTGGAACATTACAGAATTTTTGGCCTTCCTTGACTGCACAAGTATGATGGGCACTCTAATGGGTGTTTGGTTGCATGGGTGCAACCCAAGAATCCTACAACTAATAGTCAAATTCCCTTTCACATAGATCTCCACTAGGTCTCCACTAGATCTTACATGCATGCAACTAATAATAGTAAATCCTCAGTTGCACGTGAGATCACTGATTGTGAATTAATTAATATTTAATTCACTTGTTTTCTCACTTGTGTATCTAACAGTTACAACTAGCACAACTGATTTTAACTCACTTAACTGAGTTAAACTGATTACAACCTGCATTAACTCATGCACCACTGCACTTCGAACTCTATTACAACTAGAATTACTTTGCATGCCTCACCAACTACCTCTAACTCGAAATTCATGAGCTAATTGAGTTTATCACACTCAGTTAACTATTACAATTTATTTTGAGACTATATTACATTTTATTTTCCATCTTAATTAAGGGATAACTAAAATAGACATGCACCAAATTTTATCCCTGTGGGCCCCACCCTAGTGTTGGTGCTACATGCACTAGGCGTGGGTACTGAATTTTTCTTGTTGAATTTCAATAGAGTAATTCCACAGATATGTGCTATGAGAAGTTGGAAATTAGGTGGAGTAATATGTGAGATGCGACTATTAGTGTCGAAAGGAGGTTCATGTTGTCAATGATGAAGCATGAGGTTCATGTTGTCGAAAGGGAAATGCATGGGCATGAACGCAAGATACACCAAATGAGAATGATGTACAGTTTGAGGTGTAAGGTGATTTCTGTAGAGAGATTTCAGTGTCTAGACGCCAAATAAATTTGGAAGAAACCCTGGTGCAATGGAGAGATTGATGCCGAGTTTTATTCTAGTGAGGGAGCATGAGAAGGCAGAGTTGAACAATTTGTTGCAACATTTATGTAGATCAAGATCTATGAGTGGTTTTTTCCAAGAATCCTTCCAAACAAGTGCAAGAGATGATTGTTGTGCATTGAGGCAAGTGCACAAGCTTAAATGCAGGTTGAATAAGAGCAGCGTGGAAAATGGGTCATGAGAGATCCATTAGATATGAGAGCATGGTCATACAAAGAAACTAAACAAGGAATTAATATATATATATATATATATATATATATATATATATATATATATATATATATATATATATATATATATATATTATAGCTTAAATGCAGGTTGAATATGAGCAGCATGTAAAATGGGTCATGAGAGATCCATTAAATATGAGAGCATGGTCATACAAAGACAATAAACAAGGAAATAATATATATATATATATATATATATATATTATAATGGAGTGAAATTTTAATTTGTATGTAAATGGGAATATAGTTGTAAGACCTAGTAAGGCATGTGTACCCCTGTGTAAGTAACTGGTAAACTCTGGGTTAGACCTCAGTGATTGGGGGATATAGGGTTAACAAATACCAGAGTGAGAAGGGACAGGGCTGAGTCACTTGGAAAGGTTGGTTGGATTTAGTCAAGGAACCCCAAGTCAAGTTTAAGGTGGGAATGTTAGGTAAATTGACTCGGGATTAGAGTCAAATTTAACCGAGTTAAACCGTGATGGTTTTTGGGGCACATGGTATTGTGTACCAATGGTTTTCCACCTATGGTATTACATGAAATGAAGCCTATAAAATCCTGGGAGGATTTCATTGTAAGTGAGGCCAAGGAGGTGAGTGGTCAAGGATCACATGGCTGTCTTTTCCAAGGTTTTGGCCAAGGCTAATGAATTTCATTAGGATGGGTTTTCCCCAGAGTTGGGGTTTTTCCTAGTTAAATATTTTGTGCATTGTGTATGTGATTGTTGCTGGTTATTTTTTATTCTTCTTCTCGAAAAATCTTCATAAATAAATTAATGTTCCAATTAAATTTTATTTCTTCATGGATTTTCAATTTATTACAAGTTAAAACCATAACAATCAAGTTCCATTTGTTAATGGTCTATATGTCTTTTAGCAGTTTCCATCATTCCCATGTCACCATTTCTATGTCATCCTTCCCTTGTCACCATTCATAATTCATCATTCACCATCATATACTCCCATCATTTACCATTTATTATCATGTCACCCCTAAATTCAAATCTCATCATCATACCATTACAGCTCCTAAATTCATAATTCATGTGGAAGAAGGTTGTTGCGCAAAGCTCCAAGCCACACAATCACTGCGCAACTGCTATGCAAACATAGAACAACCATTATGGAGGTATGCAAGCATGGATGGAAGAACTAAGAGGGTGGTACATCATCACCAATACCTATCAAGCACATTTATACACTCAGCCTTGCATATAACCATCTGCAACCATATCAACCAATGAGGTCTACTACACTCTTCTATGAAATTTCTCTGAAATTGACTGTTTTAGAAATCATTTTCAAGAGATGGTTCTAATCACATGTAGATGAATTTTGGAAAAATGAAAGAGGTTTTTATCAATAACGGATCAAATAAATTTCAGAGGTGACTATCATTTAAGAATAAGGTATGTATAAGCAGCGAGCGGATGGCCCATGAACCCTAAGCATCTAGGGTTTCTGTCAGACTCTGCAACGGAGGATTTCATCCTAAACTGCCTTCTAACTGCCATTACTATGTGCCTAAATGTTTTCCTATCACTGCAATAGGACTCCCTGTAATGGCGTCCCCATCAGGGGGGGGGGGTTTCAACACCTCCCCCACCAGGTTCCAGCATGAATCTGGCTTCTGAAATAGCTACGGATTCTATTCCCGTTCAGCCTGACAATGCCGATATTCAAGAAATCTTGGCAGCGGAGGAATCACGGAAAGAGTCACAAGATATGGTAGAAAAGCCCTGTGATGCACAGGCAGAAACTGCAGCGAACAAGGAAATACCCACAGTGACATATCCAACATGCAATCCCATAGCAACAAATCGACCCAAAATAGAACTACCGAGTCATAGGATAAATGGACAAATCTAGTTTATGAAGGACCATGCCCTCATAGGAAAATTTATCGGCTTCTGGTAGACTAAAAAAGCTATGCAGGGTTGGATAGCAGCAAAATGGAAACATAAAGGACATGTTACCCTACAGCTAGGCCCAAAAGGGTTCTTCATGGTGGTCTTCAACTATATATAAGACCGAAACAGAGTCCTAGACGGCGTTCCTTACTTTTTTAACTCAGCTGGTCTGTACTTACGGGATTGGGTTGAAAGATTTAACCCAAACAAGGAGGAATTCAGTTGGGCACCTGTGTGGATCCGGATGTATTCTCTTCCATTGGAATACTGGGATGAAGAATCACTGAAATACATTGGAAATGGCTTGGGTGAGTTCATAAATATTTCTGAAGAAACAAAACTCCGAAGATATACCTCATATTCTCGCATATGTGTCTATATGCGCCTAGAAAAAGCTCTCTCAAACTCGGTAAGTCTTTATCATGATGATTTTGAATGGATTTAGCCTTTAGAATATGAACATGTACCTTTCAGATGTCGAAAATGTCATGTTCATGGACATCTCTTCCGTGACTGCCCTTTAAATGATCAGCCCAAGAATACTGATGTCTCAAACAAACCTGACTCTAAAGGATTTACCAAAGTAACCAATCGAAAAAAGAATATTAAAAGGCCTGCCTCTAGAAAAATTATTATCCAATATAACTCCTCCATGCCTTCCACCAGCAATAGCTTTGATGTTATAGCCAAGGAAAATGCACAAGTCCCTGAACCACACAAGCAAGATGCATCTCCCATCAAGCCATCCCAAAACCCCCCACCCTCTAACTCAATGCCGACTCTCTTGCCATTAAATGACAACCATAACACACAAGCATCGCTTCTTAAGGATCCCGATTTGAAACTGAATGGCATGGATATTGATTGTGTTTTTCAACAGCCTTTTCACTCAAATGACTCCATGGAAGGAAGCAGTCAGGCCCAAAACATGGAAGAGGAACCGGAAAGTATCGACTTAAGAGGCCTAGATATTTTTAGTCTTGATCAAGCCTGTAGAAAGAAAGAATTTGATAAAATTGTAGAATACCAGGTAGCCAACCTGGAGGTTATCATCTCTAGAGCATATGAATAGAGAAAACTAGGAATACAACCAGGTAGTCAATGGGATGGAGCACAAATTCCTAAAGATTCCAAAAAGCACGGTAGAAATATAAATCTGCAAGGAACCATCATCATCGGTAAGATCCTGGTGGAGTCAGGAAGATATTCCAAGTTGACAAAGTACTACAAACCCCTCCCTACTAGTGAATCATGAAGCTCACTTCATGGAATTTAAGAGGGCTAAACAGCCCCAAAAAATACATAATGATCAAAAACATGATAAAGCAGGAGCAACCTCAAATTTTTTTCATGCAAGAAACAAAATGTAGTAGTACTACACTTGGTAACATTCTCTTGAAAGCATGGCCAGGATGTCACTCAGTAGCAGTGGATGCCTCAGGAGCTTCAGGAGGGTTAGATGTAGCATGGAATATGAAAGCTATCTCACTCACATATTTTCATGTATCTCATCATATCATTCAAGCCACATTCCACATTATAGGAACTAATATTCATGGACATCTTACCAATGTCTATTTTCCCCAGGATGCCGGCAGTAAGATGGCACTGCTCGACACTATAACAGAGCTCAACTCTAGCAGACTCCATCCTCTATGGATCACAGGCGGTGACTTCAACATGACAACTAGACTTGAAGAAAAGCAAGGGGGAAGAGCCAAACTAGAGAACGAATGTGGCCACTTCAAGGATTTTATACAAAACAATTGGTTAATTGATTTGCAGTTCAGCAATGGAATCTATACCTGGAGTAACTGCAGAGTAGGAAAGCAGCAAATAGCTTCCAAATTAGACTGCTTCCTAATTTATAATAACGCCATACATCTAGGAGGGGATATTTTTGCCTCAATCCTGCCCCTCTCCAGATCAGATCATTGGCCTATATCTCTTCAATGGCAAAGACTGGGAAATTCTACTCAATTACCATTCCGTTTCAAAGCTTTTTGGCTCACTCATCCAAATTTCAACGATTTGGTCAGATCGAATTGGATGGGCTTCACTCCCCCAGAAGGATAAAAAATGTTTCAATTCCAACAGAGGCTCAAACATCTTAAATTTCACATTAAAAAATGGAATCACTACACTTTTGGAAACATCTTTCAGGATCAGAATGCTCTAAACCAAGAAATGATGGCTCTCCAGCAAAAGATCATTAATGAAGGAAGAACAAAGGAGACAATGGAACAAGAACAAAGGATTCAAAATCAATTGGATGAAAGAAGAAAACAAGAGGAAATCCTCTGGAAGCAAAAATCCAGAGTCAGATGGCTAAAAGAGGGTGAGCGTAATACAAAATTCTTTCACATAACTACTATACAAAGTCGGATGCATAACACCATCACTCAAATCCAGAACCAACAGGGGGAAAGGGTTGAAGATCATGCAGAAATTGAAATAGAGCTCATCAATCATTTCCAGAATGTTCACCAAGAGCCCCAAATCAATAGACAGCTAGCAATAGAAATAATTATTCAACATATACCGGGAATCATCATGGAGGAACATAATCAATTCCTTAGCCCAGCTACTCTCTAGGAAGCTGAATTGGCGATGAAACAACTCAAGGAAGGTAAAGCTCCAGGGCCGGATGGTTTCACAACCACCTTCTTTCACAATTTTTGGGACCTTATCAAAGACGAAGTCTGGCAGGTGGTGGAAGAATCTAGGGCTCTTCATTGGCTGCTTCCATCTTTAAATGCGACTTTTATCACCCTCATTCCTAAATAAGAGCACTCAATCACGCCGGAAAAATTCCGACCAATTGCCTTATGTAATGCAATTTACAAATTCATATCCAAAGTCATAGCTTCAAGGTTGAAACCGCTTCTTCCCTTGCTCATATCACCAAAACAATTAGGCTATGTGGAAGGCAGGAAAATTCTAGATGGTATAATCCTCACTCATGAGGTTATACACTCTCTCAAGCATTCCAAAAAGGCATGTATGATTCTTAAAATAGACCTATCTAAAGCTTTTGACAAGTTGACTTGGAATTATATTCAAAAAATTCTCTCAGCCTATGGCTTCTCTCCCCCTTGGGTCCATTGGGTAATGAGTCTTGTTTCTTCCACTTTATTCTCCATCCTTATTAATGGCATTCCCTCTCGACCATTCAGTCCCTCTCGAGGTATCAGGCAAGGCGACCCCCTCTCGCCTTTTCTTTTTGTGTTAATGGCTGAAGGATTAGGATGTCTTATTAAGAAAGCTCTCCATTCTCAGCAACTCATAGGTATCTCTATTCATAATTCCCCTGCTATCACCCACCAACAATTTGTGGATGATAATATGTTATTTGGGCATCCCTCTGTGCAAGAAGCATCAAAATTCAAATCGCTACTCGAAGATTTCTCTAAGGCTTCTGGGGCCAGCATCAACACAGCTAAATCCCAAATTTTCTTCTTTCATACTCCAGCCTTGATTCAATCATCTATAGCCCGCATTCTTGGTTTCTCCATAGCTTCTCTACCTTCCAAATATCTAGGTGCACCCCTCACTGACTCGGTTATTAAACATGCTTCTTGGAAATTTCTATTGGAAAAAATGGAAGCTCGTCTATCTTCATGGACTTACCAAGCTCTTAATATGGCTAGTAGTTTGGTGCTAGTCAAATTAGTACTACAAGAAATGCCTCTCTATCTTTTCTCTATCCTTACTGCACCAAAGTGGGTACTCAAGAAAATCAAAAATATACAACGCAATTTTCTTTGGGGGGCCACAGGACAAAATCGCAAGTGGACTTTGGTCAAATGGATGATTGTTTGTAGACCCAAGGAGAATAGTGGCATCGGATTAAGAGATCCCCATCATAGTAATGTAGTCATGGGAGCCAGAATTTGGTGGAAATGGCTCTCAGCTCCATACGGGCATTGGGAAGTTATTTGGACAGCCAAGTATGAAAATCATAGACCACCTAATGATCTAATTAGATTCACACCTACAGAAAATGGTTCTTTGATTTGGAATGCGGCCAGACAACACTTTCATTTGATTCAACAACACAGTTTCTGGGAAATCAGAGATGGCAACACAGCTCGGTTTTGGATGGACTCATGGAAACAAAAACCACGGCTATGTAATATCTACAGACCTCCACAACGTCAGGAATTGGAAGAGCAACAGATGGAAATGGTCAAGCAACAATGGACTCAAACCTTAGATCAAGGATACAGACAATGGCGCCCAGTAACACAACTGATCAGAAATGGAATAGAGTGACTCCACACTGCCATAGATAACGAACTCCAAAATCGCAAAATCAGATTCTCTGACAAAAAGGATATTCTGAGGTGGGGCTACACTCCAAGAGGGATATTCACTACCAAGGAGGTGTATAAAATTTTATGCACTAATCCAACTCCCATTGATCCTCTATGGAACAGAATCTGGTCTCCTGGAATCTGGCCCAAGGTTTCCACGTTCCTCTGGCTGCTTGGACATTAGCGAATCCTCACATGGGATAACCTTAGGAAACGAAATTTTCATGGACCCTCCAGATGCCCCAACTACATTCAACAGGAAGAAACCATACAACATCTCTTGGACGATTGTTCTCTTGCCAGCCAACTCTGGGAGAAAACCAACTTTTGATGTCAAAGAAGATGCAATGTTTCAGGGGATTTAATCAACAAAATCTGCAATTGGAAGTAGGATCCCTACAAAAGCAGGCTACTTAACCAACTATGGCAAATAATACCAGGTCTTCTTCTCTGGACAATTTGGAAATAAAGAAATCGACACATTTTCAAGAATCTGAGCACACCTCTAGAAACCATCTGGAGCAACCCATGTCTTAATATTCAGAAGACCTTGGCTCTACAAACATGGCATGATGAAGATTTTCCTACACTCCCACAAGAGCAGGCTATATGGGAGAATTGGAATCTTCAATTTCCCCAAATACTGAAAGATCTAGGAAATTTTCGCAATTCTACTACAGCGATTAGTAAATGGATGCCCCCTCCTCAAGGAACTTTCAAACTCAACTTTGATGGGGCTTCCAAGGGAAATCCAGGCAGGGCAAGTTATGGAGGCATCTTCAGGGATCACAAAAGAAAACCACTCCTGTTATTTCTGGGCAACATAGTATGGGACACGAATAACTGAGCTGAGTTAGAAGGCTTGTGGCAGGGTCTTTAATTATCCCATCAATATGGATTTCATCCTTTGGAGATTGAAGGAGATTCAAAAATTCTCATAAATATGGCAAATCAAATTCTCCAAGGAGCCCATGCAAAAAAAGTAGCCATAAGTTGGAGACTAGCAGCTCAATTGGAGCTAATAGAATAATGGCTCAACACCAACAGAGCGCTCATCTTCAAACATGTCAAAATGGATGGAAACAAGGTTGCCGACCTCTTGGCTAATCTGGGAGTAGACAGTGAGCATACTCTTCTCTTCGGTTCACTAGACATTTTACGTGATAGCACCCAAATACAGGAATGCAACACTTTGTTACAGAATGATGTAGAACTCTCGGATGCGGGTGTTGAGCTTATGGATTAATTTGATGGGAATTTGGGTTGGCAAGCGGTTGGGACACTTGCCACCCATTCCACCGCCATGCGTGAACTCCTTCAACTCTTTGCTGTCATCAAGGTTGCATTAAAGCAGAACGAAGGCCGAGAACCAGCCATCATTCTGACCTGTGCCTCAGTAAGGATTTCTCTGCTACAGCTCACAGATCACATTTATGGGTTAATTAAGCCAGGTGTTCATCAAGGAAATTACTCTCTGGTTATTATGATGGAAGATGATAGAGGAAATTCAGTTGCTCCTCCCCTGTTGTAGAGCTGCTTCTCCCCTAATGATATGAGACCCTGCTCTCGCACTGCAACGGGAAGACGGTGTCTTATATCATGCTGCATTTAGCTGGTCAATGGTATTCACTTATCTCGGAATAGCCTCTACAATCTTAACACTGCTAACTTTGACCTCCTCCTCAATCCGTTCACTTCTCGCTCTGCTTCCCCGCATCCTCGTTTTCCCAACTCTGAGCAAGACACCATGCCAAGACTGTGCCACCGCATGCGGTGTAGAATAGGCAGCACTAGAAGCCACCCTTAGCGTGCCCCCTCCTCATCCAATTCTGAATCCTCATCTCCCTCCTCTGAATATTATGTGGACAGGTACCCAAAAGCTAGAAGTGGAAGGGGAAGATCCCACTCTGCCAGTTTTAGGATGGCCTCTTCCACCCCTGTTACTCTAGCTTCCCTCACTTCCAATCAGCCTCAGACTGATCAGTTCTACTTCAATTGCACTATGAATCACCCCCGAATCATAGCATCCATCTCGGTTTTGTTTAGGGAGGAACCAAAGTTGGCTAAAGAAAGCACACATTCGGGAGGGAAGGCAACTGAGACGGCTCAGGACGTGGCAGTGAAGAAACTGCAGGAGGAAATGCATAAATCGAAAGCTTCAATTGATGAGGAAAACTATTCCCATAGGTCTGGGCACTTCAAGCATAGCGCACCCTCTCATGAGAACAAGCCAAATGATGAAGATGACATGGAGGCCTACAGGTGCCTCATTACTGAAGAACCTCCTCCTCATCATGAAATTTAGTCATTTTAAATGTTTTTGGTTTTTTCTTTTCAAGGCCTAATTCTATGGGATAAATCTTGAGTTTTTTGCAACATTGTCAAGTAGTTTTTGTCTGAAAGTCTACAAACTGTGTAAAGAATCGTGGAATACAAGGCTGATACCCATGTGTGGGCAGAGTCAAGTATTTTTTGTCTGAAAGTATACAAAATATGTAAAGAATCATGGAATACAAGGCTGATACCCCTACATGGGCAGCGCATTCGCACAATTTCTGGACTGGTTTCCCCTAGTGGGCAGTCAATTTTTAGTTTTTTAGCTGAACATGCCACAATTTTTGGGCAAAGCTAAGGCTTCGACCACGATGTATATTAATATTTCTCTATAATAAAACTAAACTAATTTATAAAAAAAAATACTGGATCAAATCAAAATAACCTCCATTTTCTTCACGTGTGATATATCAGGAGATTCGAATGCATCTTTAAGGCCTATTTTTTGGACTATGTAATTTACTGTTTCAACCATGCTTTTGGGGAACAATTTATGAGGATCTAGGGAAGAATTTGAATAAATTGAGAGAGGGTTTTATTTAAAAAAAAATTCTATACCAAAGCCTATCTCATATTTTATACAAGTTTTACAATTTAGGAGATACAAGTGTCTCTTGGAGACCCTTTTTCACAATTTTTGTTGACAAAATTATGCAATTTTTGGAATTCGGTTTGTGACTAAGGAGAATTCTGCATACATTATTCCAGTTTTGGATGTTGCTAGTATATCATGGAACCTTAGATGATTTTATGTCACTATTTTATTTTATTTTTGGGCAAGAAGATATAGTGCAACCATAGTTTTAAATTTTCGTTGCAGAGTGTTGCGAAACCGATGCGCAACACAACTTGCCCTTTTGTTTTGAATTTCATCTTGAATATGAAGCTTTGATGTTAGAAAAGATAAGGATAAGGTGATTAGGGATAATATTATTATGTATATAGTATTATCTAGATAGAATAAAGTAGTTTTTTATGTTTTTTCCAAAAGACAAATATTGTAGTTTATGGTTTCTTTAACCTAGTTTTTTTATGCAAAAAAATATGTTGTTGAACTTGTTTGATTCAATCCACTGGATGGATTGAAGAAATTTAATGTATTTGGCCAAGTGATATTATTATTGTGAAATTTATTTAATACCATCATGAACTTGGATAAAAGGTTAATTGACAATTGCAAGAGACTTATTTTTATGTATGCAATGATATTTGTTCAGTGGTTAATGAAGAAGATTTGAGTTGTTGTTTCCAAGGATTCTCGTGTAAACATATTTTGGTGATGTGATGTGTTTGTTATGCTTCTTAGGTGTCCTCTGATTACATTTATTTATGTTCCTTCTCATTTATTTCCAGTGATTCACACATATACTCTACTTATTATTTGAAAGAAGTTAATGAAGGAAGATTTTATCTAAGTTTGATACTTTGTTTTCCTTTCGAATAATTTTCATGTAATTCATCTGAAGCTGAGTATGAAATTCATCTCTATATGTTTTCTGCTCAGTGGAATACAATATTTTTCTTCTTTAAAATATACTACAACTGATTTCTCAAATCTAAAGTGTTGATTTTCTTGCCCTTGATAAAGAACTTCTCATTATCCCGCTTTAATCACTAAGATTTATTTAAAACCAAGATACATTTCAATGCATGTCTCTGTCATTTTTTCCATCAAACCCTCAAAATATTGAAACAAATTCCTTTCCTTTCTCTTAATAACTAGCCTAAAATATGGAAGATTCAGTTGTTTAATCAATTGAAGACCCTATAGAGAGATCCCTCTCTAGACCAGAAGGACTAGATTCTGGTCCAAAAGATGTTTTGTGGTTACCTTTGTAGCCCTTTTCTTAGCCTAAAGGGATTTATGGAGTGCTAAAACCACCATATACTGAGCATATTCTACTGGAGGCCTAGGAATATCACTTCCTGTGAACTCCTTCAACCCATTGTCTTCCAACACGTCTTCCATTCTATATCTCCAAGCTATGTACTTCGAACTACCCTCTAGGGAATATTCAATTATCAATCTAGAGAAATACATTCTGATGCTGCTACTAGTCCTGAAGAGTAGATCTGCAAATTTGATTCACTTGCACAAAACAAAATTGTATTCTTTTCTTATAGAGTGATTTCTACTCTAATACTATTTACAAAATCCATGCATATTCAACTGATAATTGTAATATACTAAAACATTATACTTGAATCTACTCTACCAATTGCGGAAACCAATTTATATCTTGAAATCACAAAACATGAAAGAGAAATAACTTTAATTCCACAACAAAATTATTTTATCGGGGAAAGCCTCAACTAAAAATCTCGCTATCTGTATATTGCATAAGCCAAAGAATATGAGAAAATTACAATTCTTTTCTCCAAGCTGAGTAACCTCTACACTATCTCTATCTGTCTCACTATTTCATAGACAAGCTTAGTTCAATACTTAACCAAATTTTTTCCTTGCAAGATCCCTATTTCCTTGCATTGTTTCCTTAGGTAAGTAGGCCCTATTAATTAGGGAAATTCCCATCCACAAATATGCAATTCATCTAAGGCTTTCCTATGAATGCATGCACGACCTAGACAATTCATATAATTATACCACTGGCAGTGCACTTCCCTTGAACTCCAATCTCAATTGGATATTTGAGTTATTTATGAGTGGATTATCAGTTAATTGGTTGAACACATGAAGTGACACCCCATTGTCTAACCTCCTACTATTTCCTCCATTAGTTAGAACTAGTTTAAATGAATTTAACTCAGATAATTTGAGTTAATTAATTACAACTAAAAATAAACTCAACCAAGGCTCCTACAATGTAGGATACACTCTACATGCCTCTAGTTTTACCCTCAACTCGAATTAACTAGACCAAATAAGTCCTCCTAACTTAGTTAGCTCGTACAAGATGTCATGTGGTGTGGAATTCAATTTTATTCTAATTTAATTAAAGTGAAAATTAAATTAGAATCCTTTCTTGGTGCCATTTTAAACAGAATACTCCATAAACAATAATTTATAGAGCCAAAAATATAAGGAGAAATAAATCCTCATAGTGCAGATTTTGGATTTTAAGGACAATTTTATCAGATTTATTGTGACGAACTGTCTAATGGAATATCCACTGAATTTTACGAATCATATTGGTATCAAAGCATGTTTCTTTGGGTATAATATGGGGAGTTGTAGGGGATCCAGATTGGTTAATTCCAAAGCCATAAAATCCTAGTCATGGTTGGAAAATATATGAATAACCCTCACGATCCCACAGAGGAGATGTTTCTATGGATGGAAGCACAATTCACACATATAAACCATAATTTAAGTCTTCTCACAATGGCCATGATCAATAAGCTCGGGATATTCAGAAAAATATGGATGTTATAATGCGAAGGTTAGATCAAAAGGGAATTTGGAAGATTGGATAGAACAATAGAGATAATCTACAAAAGAACCCAACTAAAGTGTTATGAACCATTCACAGTCCCCATTAAAAATGGAAGTGAAGGTTAACATCAAGCCGTATCAAGGTGATATTGATGCTCTGAAGCTAAATCACTAGATACAACGATTAGAAGCTTATTTTATTGTTCATCATATAGAGGAAGAAAATAATATTTTGTTTGCTCAGTTGAAATTAGAGAGCTACGCCATGACCTAGATGGAAATCCAAGTGGATACCTTTAAGTTAGAGGGATATTGTTACAACATTTTTTGGTCATCTAACCTTTTATCATTAGATGAAACCAAGTACACCATGTAAGACCAATTTTACCCTAAGTAAAATTGCTTTCACTATGTGAAATAACTTAGTAAAACACCTTTATTAAGTTGTTTATGGTCTAAACAGGAAACCCCAAAAGGAAATAATAAACAAATCTACATTTGTTTATATTTCTTGGTCATATTTAACCCAAAACAAGGAAATTAATTAAATAAATCATTATTTATTTGATTATTTCCTAGGAATAAGTTATTTAAATCATCATTTAAATAATATTCCTAGTTAAATTTGACTAAATAATTTTTAAATAATTAAATAAATCATTATTTATTTAATTATATTCCCACCATTTCCCTAAAATAATAAATAAATCATTTATTTATTTATTGTTTATAAATAAAGGAATTGACCTAAGTCAAAAATCCTTTTCCCTCAAACAAATATAATAAAATATTATTAAAGGGTGGTTCTAGAATTTGATTAATAATATTTTATTCATGCACCAAGTTCTAGATAACCCTAATATTTTGTTATAAATAGAAGGGTTTTCCCCATTCATTAGTCACCTCCATTGCATTAGATCAGTCTGGATCTATACTAGGTCACATTCTCCATTTTTTCCTTGTGAGCTCCCGTTGAGTTCTATGTTTGTTTGGGTTTTCTACAACAACAAGAGAGAGAAAGTTTAGATTTGAAGCACTGAGGACTTTCAAGAACCCATACCATTGAGGAGAACTGGAAAACACCTTTCTTGTTTTCCTCTCTGGTGCCCCCTTTTAATATAATATAAAAATTCTTTCAAATACATTGTTCTTGTCTTCTCTATTGGATGCATGGAGCCACATCGATTATGGATGCCAAATATCTTTAAATATGCATTCGAACCACATACACCTTGTGGCCATTACATTGCAACCCAATGTTTGGGTAAGGGGGCACCCATATTTGAGAGACTAGGAGAAGTAATTCTCCACAACTCTCCTAGTGTATCTGGTCACGTCGACTCTAGTACCATTCTCCTTCCACATTTAGAAGAACCTCTAGAGTCCCATACCACTTCAAATCACTCTCAGGATGATACCCCTTATTGTTCCCTCATTTTACATCAACAACCCATTCTCTTAGACATTGTTGTTGACCAACCTATACGTTTTCTAGGAGAGCATTAGTTCATTATCTCCAAATCCTCTCTTTGGGATAGTGACACCAAGTATGCCAACCCAAAAACTTAAAGTCCATTTGATTCATATATGCAGTACTAACAAGAGATTGGTAATCCTCCATTTCCGTTCTCAAATTGCATAACCATAATGGAAACAAATAGGCACACCATATCATTAAAATGTGTTTAGATTCCCATTTTTCTCAATAAATTTTGGCATGACCACAACATGCTTGGGGGGCACCTTTTCCCCTCAACCATACAAATCCCAGATCTTAGCCAAAAACAGCACTGAAACCCCCCTTTCTCTAACAGGTCACACTTTTCAGGACATGTCGTGGGATAGGTCGTCGTTTTCTGCCTAGTACCTGCTACCTAGGTTGCAAAACAGACCCCAAAAAGTTTGACCTGGCCTGTTCATGAGCTCTGGGTACCTGTTACTTTTCAGTTACTTGACACTTCACCAAGACACATTTTTTCCAAGAAGGTTCTCTTCACCTCTCTTCCAAATCGGATTTCCTCACATACCACACTTGTACTTGGGGCACCAACTTGCCTCTATACTTGTCCTTGTTCATGTTGATTTTCGTCATGAGATACCATCTTGTACTCATGTTTTTATGGTCCCCCATTGGACCTTTACTGTGTAGCAGCACCATCAAGTCGCCCTTGTTTAGAGCATCTGAGTCGAGTCATCATCACAGTCATGGAGTCTATCTCGAGTCCCTTTGTATTCCGCTATAGTATTCCATCCTTCATTGCTTGGTCCCTCTCTCGTGTTGCACATTATGGCCTTCAGTACCATTGTCCCCTATCCCTCATGATATTGTGTCAGTTTCTGCCAAGCCCTTCATGCCCTTTATGCTCTAACAAGGGAAGTCATACATCCGCTACTCAGTATCCCCCATTTCATCATCATCATTAGTGTCTATCTGTTAGTCGCTCTACTATTTTCTCTCGTGATTTAGTTGGGGATCCCTTATTTCCTCACCTATGGTGGACCTCCTTCTGTTGACATCAGCTCATTTACTCCATAAGCCAGGTCTAGAGGGTGGCGTACCTTGGTTTGAGCTCCTTTCAGCATGATTGTGATCTGTATACTTGATGGTACAGTGATGCAGCAACAGCTATTGGTGATTCCTGGGTGTGTGTGAGATGTCTCAACTCTCATGAGGGGGTGGCCCTACAGGTAGCCCCCCCACATGCCCGGATGACTTCTTCATTCCAGCCTTTGATGCAGCTCCTCACATTTGATGATGTCGGCCTCAGTTGCTTGCAGCGCCTTTTCGATTTGCATGTATCAGTCAGATTTTGCGAGCCCTTCCCCATGTATAGGGGGAATTTGGGTTGTATTTGTATCTCATGTACTAAAATATTATTGTATAAGTCATGGCTATTATTCCAGGCACAACATGAATGTGGGATTCATCATTCTATTTTTCTGGCACATATTTATGCCAGCATGTACTTTATGGTTCGGTTCCTTGTTTACTGGACATTCTATTCTTTTGTACTTTGTCTCGGCGGGCATAGGTATGCCTCCCCCGCCGCCTTTAGCACAGGTACCACTTCATAGACTAGAGACTTGTTGCACCTGTAAGTCTCGTCTCCTCAGGGTCTAGTCCTTTAGCACATTAGACTACCTTCCATTTCTCTCTCTGACTTCCCTCTTGATGTCTAGTGATTGAGTTCTTACAACGTACTTCGGTCATACGATTTGCTCCTAACACTCGTACGTTGGGGGGCAATCTGTTACAACATTTTTTGTTCATCTAACCTTTTATCATTAGATGAAACCAAGTACACCATGTAAGACCAATTTTACCCTAAGTAAAATTGCTTTCACTATGTGAAATAACTTAGTAAAACACCTTTATTAAGTTGTTTATGGTCTAAACAGAAAACCCCAAAAGGAAATAATAAACAAATCTACATTTGTTTATATTTCCTAGTCATATTTAACCCAAAACAAGGAAATTAATTAAATAAATCATTAATTATTTGATTATTTCCTAGGAATAAGTTATTTAAATCATCATTTAAATAATATTCCTAGTTAAATTTGACTAAATCATTTTTAAATAATTAAATAAATCATTATTTATTTAATTATATTCCCACCATTTCCATAAAATAATAAATAAATCATTTATTTATTTATTGTTTATAAATAAAGGAATTGACCCAAGTCAAAAATCTTTTTCCCTCCAATAAATATAATAAAATATTCCTATAGGGTGGTTCTAGAATTTGATTAATAATATTTTATTCATGCACCAAGTTCTAGATAACCCTAATATTTTGTTATAAATAGAAGGGTTTTCCCCATTCATTAGTCACCTCCATTGCATTAGATCATTCTGGATCTATACTAGGTCACATTCTCCATTTTTGCCTTGTGAGCTCCCATTGAGTTCTATGTTTGTTTGGGTTTTCTACAACAACAAGAGAGAGAAATTTTAGATCTGAAGCGCTGAGGACTTTCAAGAACCCATCCCATTGAGGAGAACCGAAAAACACCTTTCTTTTTTTCCTCTCAGGTGCCCCCTTTTAATATAATATAAACATTCTTTCAAATACATTGTTCTTGTCTTGTCTATTGGATGCATGGAGCCACATTTTACTTTATTTGCTTAATGTCTTTTATGCTTAGATCTGGATTTGTGCAGCATTATTTGGATCACCTAATTGCAGATTTAAAGATATTTGGCAGCCATAATCGATGTTAGGGCTATTTTTTATGTGTAGCTAAAGTGATCTTTTACGACGAAAGATTCATACTAACAGAGATCCTCCAATAACTAAGTGGGAGGATTTCAAAACCCTCATAAAGTCACAATTTTACCCTATCAAGTATGTAGAGGACCAGTGGATCTAGTGGCATTACTTCGGGCAGAAGTAGGTGAAAATTATATAGGAGTACACAACATAGTTTAGAAAGATGGAAATAATGTTGGGTATCTCTCCAAAGAACCCAAATGTACTTTTCAAGTATCAAAAGGGCATACACAATCATTTGCAGAAGAAAGTTATGTTGTTCAGCCCTAGAACAACATAAAGATCAATTATTTAGTCTTTGAGTTAGGGTTTGAAAGTGAAATTGGTTTTGAGTACAAAAATAATATTAGGTAACTATAGGCTAACCTCAAACCCCAAGTGCAAGCTCTAAAAAAAAAATTTCACCTTAGCCTTCGTTTTGCAAAGAATTGACCTAAAAACCACTAAAAGCACCTAGTTTGCCCAAAAACCCTCAAGAAAATTCCAAAGGTCCTATTGTTGTTTTTGGACTAGTCATCATGTCAGAGGGAGATAGTCACACCAGTAGTGATGGGAGTCATACTCCCACCAAGCCAAAAAATCATGGAGGAAAAGAAAAAATATTTGAGCCCCTAGACACCACTCCAATCACTTCATCTCCTATGATCCTTTTATGCTTCCAGGATGTAGGGTGCTACAAATTTTGTGAGAAGTTCAAGCAAGTCAGTAGCCACTCCGACTTAACTAGATTGTTCGTCTATAGCTTACAAAACCATCAAGTCAATCTGGCATGGGTACAATTCCAGCTCTCATCTAAGATCATTTCCAAAGAAACAGGTATACCAAACATTAGTGAGGTGTGGTTCAAAAAAAAGAAGCTGGAGTTGAGTTATTATGGGCCCTATTTGAAACCTAGCTATCAGCAAAATTGTAAGGCTATTTTCCCTTTTTCCCATTTGCTAGAGAGCTATGCTGCATTGATGAGGCAAATTATCAGTTTTTTCACATGTGAGGGGAGATACTCCCGGATCTACTCATATCTTATAAGGTTTTTGATGCATTTTACCAGGGTCAATATGATGAACCTACATTACTATCTTTTCCGAAGCATTGATAAAATGGCCTCATTTGTCAAAGAAAATCTATGACCACCAAATGCCAAGCCTCTTTCACCACTCCCTGATCAAAATGATTGTCCTATACCAGCTAGAGCAGCAAGGAATATCTTGGGAAACCTTCATCTCACATGATGTGTTTATAAACCCCCGGGCCTTCATCTAGCCGAACTTGCTTTCCACTTCACAACCATCTACCTCCGCACATCCATCATATCCCCATGTGCCTTCTCCACAAATAATTTCACCTCTTACCTCTTCCCCTAAATTGGCAAGTGAGGGGGCTAACAGTAGCCCTAGTGAAGAACAAATAGAAGGCAACAGTGAGGAGGAAACTGAGATAGATAATGATGGACAAGAAGGGAGCAGTGGAGAAGAAGATGATGAAAATGAAGAAAATAGTGAAGAGGAGGGAAGTAGCCATGAATAAAGCAGTGATGGAAATGATGAAATTAGTGAAGGTAGCCTCAAAGATGAGAGTAGTGAGCCCGATGAAGAGGAAAAAAGAGATGAAAGTAGTGGGAAAAATGATGAATAAGAGCAGCAAGATGATGAGGAAGAGCAGCCAGATGATGAGGAGGAGTAGCATGATGAAGATGATAGCCATCAAAGTACACCAGACAATCAAGGAAAGATTCATGACAATCATGACATCAGTCATGACTATCTTGACAAAAATCAGTCCATGGATGACAAAGAAAATCAGAGTGAGGCAAGTGTAGAAGATATCAAGCAAACTAAAGGTCAAAATGAAGGTAGCACTACCTTTGAAATTTCCATTGTTACCCCTCTCACATGCACATATCACAGAGGGAGAAGAAATGTGCTTGCTGCTTCTAAAAGGCAAAGGGCCATCTCTTCTCAAACAACCAAAACATTGGACAAAGGCAAAGAAAAAATGGAAAAAATTGAGCAGAAGGTACAAGTAAGAAGGATAAAAAGGATCAAAAAGACTTCTCAAGGGCCTCTTTTTGTTGATCTAGACAGTGATAAAGAGGACCAAGGGATAAGTACTAAGTTGATCCTCTTAGAAAAGAATGCCTAGCTTCAACAATGGGAAAAGGACTTTGAGAAGGCACAAAGGGTCATATACTATTATAAAGAGGAGCATAAACATTTCGAAGAGGTGAAGAGGGGCCGTGCCTTACAAAAGAAAATGGTCAAACACTATGCAAGGAAGAGCATGCTTGCTAATGCCAAACTAAAGCAAGCCCTCATGGAGATAGAAGAGCTAAAAAGGACCAAAGTGCATGAAAGCCTCGGGATATTGGCTGATGCTTCTTAGTAGGTATCTAAAACCCCTTGAGGGGTCTACACACCAATTTTGAGGCAAATCCGGAAACTTTTTTCTTTTTCCAAAATTTTGACCCCCAGGAGCGCAACACCCTAGACGCTACGCACAAAATTGGGGAATCCTTAGTTTCTGGAGTTTACATTTTTGGATTTTCCACATCACTAAAATTATACCCACAAAATTTCAGGTCAATTATAGCATTTTTGCCCCCTCAAAAGGTCAAAAAACACCTCAAAATTGACATTTCTCTGCGCACAGAGAAGTCATGGGAGATTTGATTTTTGAGCAGGTAAATGGCATCCATTAAGTAAAAATAAAGTATTTTTAGAAATTATACTCATCAAGCTTTCCAACAAGCCATCACAAGGCCAAATCTAATGCCAAGAAGGGGTCCAAATATCAGCTACAACAGACCCTATTTTTTGTTGAAATGACACTACGCACAAAGACAACCTTTTGCCAAAATGTCAACAAAAGACACTAATTAATGACAAAAAAAAAAAAAAAATTTTTTTGGAAAAATCACTCCTGATTTGATTTGGGATTTATGTTTTGATTTTTTTTCATTTATTATCTTATCTATTATGTGTCTTGGGCGTTGCATGGTCATTAAGCACATTTATGACATTTATGGCTAAATGAGGGTTTCTAGAAGCCTCTTAGTGTTTCCACCTCCTCATTTTCTCCATATATAGAGCATGAGGCTCTTATTTATTATTTGGATTTTGATGACTTATGCTGAAGCAATACATAGTCTCTTGGAGTTTTTGATAACAATTTGATGTCTTGGAGCTCATGCATGCCCTGGTTTTCTTGTTCATGGAGAGAGACTGTTTGCAAGATCCATAAGCTTGGTTGATGGTGAAGTTTTCTTATGTTCATGTTTTCTAGTTTTCCATTATGTTTTCCATCTTGTTGTTTTGCAGTAGGACAAAAAATTTAGGTTAAGAAATGCTTTCTAATGGCACCTTAATTCTGTTTATCCTTCACTGCCTCAATGTTTTCTTCTATTGAGATATGTTAGGGAATCCATCTCTTGCTCCCTAAGAGGTTCTTAGCTTGTCCATTTCTTGAATGGTTTAGATAAGTTAGTGTCAAGTATGATTTATGGCTAGCCCTGCATATTGTTGCCACTAAAATACTTTGTTCTTGTAATCATCTCTTTAAAAGCATATTTGCCTAGGTTTATCAAAGAAGTCTATTTCAATCATGCTCTTTTCCTTTACTTAGCTAAATTTGTTTCAAGGAACCTTCATAGATATAACTTTAGATGTTCAGGGTTTTCTCTCCTTCTATGGTTATAGCTACTTGTGCATCTTAAATGTTTTTATGCTCTTAATGATGAAATCTATGAAAGTTAAATAAGTTTCTTGCCTTTCTATGTTTCATCTAAATGCTTGTCTTGGTTGATTATCTGCTTTCAGTGTGAAATAAAATGGATTAGGTTTTTCTTATGCCTTTGATTCTCTTGCTATGCTCATAAATCTTCTAACTCTCTTAGTTTAAAAGTACATAAAAGATTCAATTTTTTCCCTTTATTAGCTTATTTTTCTCAAGCTTAATGTTCACTTCATGACCCTTCACAACCTTAAAAGATCCACCAACCAAGTTAAAATTTCCATGCAAATGCCCTTGAAACCATTGATGAACTTATCGTGACCTTGTTAGACTCCATTGCCCAATGACTTAACAATCTCCCTTGTTTTCTATCTAAATCTATATGAGCGTCATACCCAACCAAAAACAATCAAAATACCCTGCACGTAACATCTAGCCTAAAATCAACCCTAATCAGCAAAAAAATTCACATCTTTGCATCTACTAGAGAGATCCCTCTTTGAATCCAAGAAGGCTAGGTCCTTGGATTCCAAAGCTTGGTTTGATGTTACCCCTGTTCATTTGTATCTCAATCAATCTAGCAAGTTACAGGGACCTAACATAATGGCGATCACGGAGGGAAATAGTTAATAATAGCCTGACAAACTCTTACAGACTCATATACATCCCCAGTTTGACTTAAAAAATCAATTCATAGCCGAGAGTAGAAGCTAATTGCTTCACCATCCTAGCAAGATGATGACTCAGCTAGAGGATACTCATTGAAACCTTAAGGTTGCATAAAGAAACTCAAAAGCCCAAGATACTCCCTAGATTGACTTTTATCCAAAATTTCATGGTGGACCTTTGTATACATATCCTCAAAATTTCAAAAACATCCACCTCGCGACTCCACTAGCCTTCAGTAAGCCTTTTTTCAACTCACTGGTCCCATAGGTTTTTATAGGATTGCGTCAAATCAGTCCAAATCATTTTTTAGGGCCTAGTTATACCTTGTGTGAGTAAAGAAATACTAAGAGAGGTCAGCCTTCCAAAAAATAGTCCCAAACCTTCAGCCTCTCTAATTTTCGAGTAAAGAGATCTGGCTTCACGAAAGATCAATACCAGATCACACCCAGACCCAAATCCTCCTACCATAGTTGATGACGCAGAAAATATTTTGTGGCAAACTTCTAAAGTTGAAAACTCACCCACTGTTAGGACCATTCATAGAGCAAGTTCTACACTAGAACAACTTACAATTTCACAAGATCCTCAGTTTGACTTGCACCATACCGAGAATCTATTCAGGACCAAGTCACAAAGTAGGGTTGACCAAACTGATCACCTTATAGATTTGCAGCAAGGCTCCAGTAGAAAAGCTTCTCCTTCCACTCCACCTGACTTTCATCTTCTCCATCACTTTAGCCCTTTTCATCTCAAATCCACTCAGAACTAGTTCTCCGGTCCAAGTACCTCATCTAAAACCATTCATACCACCACTGTGCAAACCACCTCACTCCATACTACTCCACCTCTCACAAATCATCCCCTTGTAAATCAACCCTTATTTCCTTTTCCTCCCATCATTGCAGCCTGGTATGCTCCACTGGCTCTACAAAAACCACTATTACCTTTGCCAAATGACTACTAGTCCAAGATCCCTCACTTCTTGGGGACTGAATCCATCACTGCTCAAAAGCATCTAGATAGAATTAATGATGCTTTTGACTACATGGAGATAGAAGAAGAAACCATACAGATGAGGAATTTTTCTCAGAGCCTAGGGGGAGAAGCTAAGAAATGGTTTAAAAAATTACCTCCCAACAGCATACATGATCTCCCTACCCTCTACCAAACCTTTGTGAACAAATGGGAAATCAAGAAGAACCCCCTTCAAATTATTTCCGAGTATAACAATCTTAAAAGGAATCCGGGAGAAAGTGTTCATGACTACTCCACTAGGTTTAATAGTGTTTACAATGCCCTCCCACCTCACATAAAACCTCCCCAAGGCTTAGCCTTAGTAAAATATCCCGAAGGATTTGATGTTGATACGGCCTATCAACTTAGGGAGAGATATTACCTAACTCTAGAAGACATGCAAAAAGGGGCTATGAGTGTAGAGGCCAATTTAATTAAGAAAAGGGCTAGGATGAGATCAGAAAAAAGGGTGACTTATAAAGGTGACAAAACTCCTGCAACCTGCTCTGCCGACACCAAACTTGACTCCATAGTTATTACAATGGAGAGGATGATGGAAAAAATAATTTTAAATGAGAGAACACCCCCTAGGGAAAATCAAGCCAATCTTAAAAACAGGAATAGGAGTCAAAATTTTAGGAGAGACCCCCTCAAGTCATAAAAAGAGAGAGTGACCAAAAAATCAGACCTCCTTTCCATGACAAATATGTAGATGAAGAGGAAGGAGAGCCTGAGCAGTTGGAAGAATACCATGAAAATGTCATAGGTTTGGATGATGAGGACAACACCTTCCTTACCGAATAAGAACAAAGGATTTTTTCTTCAAAACCAAATGAGAAATCATATGAAGATTCCGAAGACTATAGAATAGGATTTGAGAATGCCATTATGGAAGTCCATAGGCAATATGACCTTAGGATAAAAAAGAATCAAGATGTTCCTAAACCAAATCAGCCAAAAAATGCTGTAAGAAAGACCTCTAGACATATTCCTAAAAAGACAGCAGAAAACACAAATACTATGGCTAAGAATGTTGAACTAAAAAAACCAAAGACTAGCCAACCTAGTAATGATTCAAGCTGCCCTAGTACTTCAACTAGTAGCCTTGAAAAAAAATTGTTGTCCAAACCATCAAATCAGAATCAGCGAATCAAAAATTTAGAAACGTTTATGGCTAATAAATCTGTTGTAAATACAATGAAGAGACCTATGCCTTTCTAATTTGAGGAAGAGATTGCTAAAATCAAGATAACCATACCCCTCACTGAGTTGGTAACCCAAGAGGTATATAGATTCCAGATTTTCAAAGTGTTAAATATAGGGAATGATGCTGACACTTTAAACTTAACTGATGATAAACTAGAGCTATTTTTTGGTCCTGAAGTAGAGGGAAAATATCAAAAAGGAGATGTCCCTCCTTTCTATGTAAGTCTGAACATACATGAAACAATTCTGCATAATGCTATGCTAGACTCCAGTGCCTCACACAACCTCATGCCAAAGGATGTGATGGAGAGATTGGGCCTAGAAATCACAAAGCCCTACAAAGACTTGTAACCTTTTGATTCCAGTAGGGTTAAGTTTCTAGGCCTAATCAAGGATCTATGTGTCAATCTGGCACAAATCCCCACTAAGAGTCTAGTCATGGATACAGTTGTGGCTGACATCCCCCCAAAGTATCACATGCTTTTATCTAGATCATGGGGGGCCAAAATATAGGGTAGCCTTCAAATGGACATGACTTATGCCACCATCCCAGTCTTCCATCAAACAATGAGAGTGTACCGGGAATACCACATGAAATACATGGTGAGTAACATATATAGGCAAAATAACACACCGGTTTATTCCATTCACTCACACTTTGAATCCTTCATCCTGTACAATGAAAATGACATAAGTGAACAAGTGAATTACAAGGAGAGAGAACTAAGCCACTTAGAACAACCAAGCCAATCCTCTAACCAAGAAAATGACACCCAAAACTCTAGTAGCCCCGAAGTGCAGAACATTGACAAAACTGAAATTGACACCCTCTGGCATATGAGCTTTGATGGCTCTTATGGTAAGGCTGGCTCAGGAGCAGGGGTTTGGATCCACAACACAAATTAAGGCCATTCACTCACACTTTGAATCCTTCATCCTGTACAATGAAAATGACATAAGTGAACAAGTGAATTACAAGGAGAGAGAACTAAGCCACTTAGAACAACCAAGCCAATCCTCTAACCAAGAAAATGACACCCAAAACTCTAGTAGCCCCGAAGTGCAGAACATTGACAAAACTGAAATTGACACCCTCTGGCATATGAGCTTTGATGGCTCTTATGGTAAGGCTGGCTCAGGAGCAGGGGTTTGGATCCACAACACAAATTAAGGCCATTCCTATAAGCTATATTTCCAATGCACCAATAATGTTTCAGAATATGAGGCTCTCCTCATTGGTTTACACCTACTAAAAGACCTCAAAGCTAAGAAAATCTTGGTTCAAGGAGATTCAGAACCAATCATAAATCAAATTAAGGGAGAATATTCAACCAAGAACGTTATACTAAGGGAATATAGGAATGCTTCCCTACACCTTCTCAAAACCTTTGAGAAGCATGAGCTCACTTTCATCCCTAGGGCCCAAAACTTCCTTGCCAATGAACTTGCCTTTGCTGCCAGCAATTGCTCTTTACCTTACGAAAATAATAAATGCATCATAAAAGTAAATAACAGGCCTATTGTACTAGACAAATTGAACCATTGGAAAGTGTTTAACAATGATGAGTAGATAGATGATTTTCTGTAATCCAGAAATGAATTTGGAAACACAAAACATAGTTTAAGATTTGAAAGAAATAATTTTGCTGAAAATGAAACTCCCAAAACACAGCTGCCCTTTGATGATGATACAAACCACCTTCAAAACCCGTGTGTTGCAGAATTATTTGATAAATCAGATCAAAGAGAACTTGAAATTTTGCAGTACAAAGATGACACCTTGCCAAGAGGCCTTACACCACTAGAAGAGTTGTTTGATTTTAATGATGTAGCTAAAAAACCCACGATGGAATCCAATGAAATAAATATAGAAGAATGTAACATTTGAGGGATGAAAGAGCCCAAAATAATCAAGCTATCCAAAACTCTCCCACCTGACACAAAACAAAAATACATTGAGCTTTTTAGAGAATTTAAAGATGTGTTTGCTTGGGGGTATGAAGACTTGAAGTCCTATGAAACCAAAATAATTCAACATAAAATTCCTCTCAAGGAAAATCAGAAACCATTTAAAAAAAAATTGAGAAGAATTAACCTCCTCTTGTTACCCTCAGTTGAGAAAGAAATAAAAAAGATGTACGATGTTGGGATCATAGTCCCTGTCTGATACTTAGAATGGGTGTCCAACCTTGTGTCAGTTAGGAAGAAGACTAGGGAAATTAGGCTTTGTATTGACTTCAGAAATTTGAACAAGGCCTCCTTGAAAGACAATTACCCCTTGCCGAAAATGGATCATGTACTCCATGTTAGCCCCCTATAAACTCCTTGACAGGCAAGTAAGGGGCTATTTTTTTTTTGAAATCCTTCAAGGAATGCATCTCCCCTGAAGACACATCATCCTTGAAGTCTCCAGTGCCTTTGCCTTTGATGAAATTCCCTCTGATGACTCCCTTTATAAGGTCTCACTGATTGCAAAATTATGCTCCTAAAGACCTACTTCTACCACTATAGAACACCCCATTTTAACCGTTGTTTTCCCCTCGTCAAATTCCCCTCTCCCTCCCCTAATCCTTCTAAACTTTCTCAAGCATCCCCTCTAAACCATACACACATCCTTGGTGTGGTTTAAGAACCCCTTCTTCCCTCTATCGTTACCCATTTTGGCCTTTAATTTCATTGATAATGTGCTAAAAACCATATTATCCATGTATATGGGGCCTAGCCCCTTTCGGCCAAGACCCTGCACCTTTCCCTTCCACGTGACCCGGGCGCCGAAACCACGTGCTAGCCCGAAAAAGTGCTTAGCGCAAATATGTATCGGGAGAAATTTGAACCGTGGATATGTATAGATCGGATGGTCATTACGAGCTCCACAGCGCTCGTGGCCCAACCCGTTCACCACCCCATTAACGCATCATAACCGTTCATTTTATCATAGATCCGACGATCCGAAATCCGTCCGCCTCAGTGGTCCCCATGCCATGGTCACTGTTCAAAATTCGGCGGTTTCTATCGCACTGCCTTTGAGGGGTGGGCGGTATTTTCTATTTGGCTAGCGATTCCACTCATCAAAATACACGTGGCTTCGACACTGTTCAAAAACCGCCCCCCCATCTCGCGTTATTGTTCGGCAGAAAACCTCGCGCGATATGCACGTCAACCGTCCGATCTGGGGCTCTACATCCAATGGCGATCCCTCCATGAAGTTGCGCGGAATTTAAACAAGGCACTCGTACCCCTGGCCCACTATCCATCGCCCTCTGACATGTTCCCAGCCGTCGATCTCCTCCTGAGATCAGACGGTCTTGATTTAAAGTTTGTCCCACCGTAACCCCATCCCACCACGTCATTTTTCCATGTGTGTTCGTCGTTTTCTCGTCTGTCCCCTATATAATTTCATTCCAAGGTCAAAGTTTTAATTTTTTTCATTGGAATTTCTGTTTTGACGTCGCCCAATGAATTTCTCACTGTTACACATTTTTCCTCCATAGTATCCTCTGCATGCATCATCGTCCCCCGTGTCACGTCGTCGTTTTCGCAGTCATCCACACCACCCTCTCCATGCACGGTTTTCTTAATTTGTTTTCGTGTTTTGCAGGGTTATAGGTAGGAAGAAAACCACCATGATTCATATGCACTATTGTAAGGCACAGTGGACAGAAGGAGTTGAATTCAGAGTCTAATTTTACAGAAAAATGTCCGGAAAGGTGTCTGCATCGTAAATTTCGTCAAAGGACAGAGTTCAAACTCTGTAAACCCTCTCCGGTGCCATTAAAGCTTGGATTGCATAAAAAAAGGCAATACGGGAGCAGCAGAGAGCTCGAGGCAAGAAATGGAAGATTTTTGAGTTTTTTCAGGGATTTTAGAAGGCAAAGGTGCAAGTTCAAGGACATCGTGGATTGCATGGAAGGTCCAATGCACAGAAGATAATGCTATCAGGGTTTCAAATTAGCAGAATGTTTCTTCCTGAGAAAGGACGCAGTACACATTATTGTTCCAGTCTACATTGTGTCCAAGTGAAGTTTTCTCCCCCCCTACAACAGTCCTATGCTATCAGAAGCATTTTTTGCACAGTATGGAAGATCTTAGCTCCATGATTCTACGTTTTTGTTTAATTCATCAGAAAGTACATCAGAGACATAGCTAGAGTAAAATGCAACCTGACGATGATCACTCTTCCATCTAAAGAGTACCAGAGATAAATGCCCAGGATTTAAATAGAATGGGCTTTGGCCCTCTTTCTTTTCTTAGTTTAATGATTCATTTAGTGTTTCACCTACCTTCTCTGCTCCATTGGAGCTATAAATTCATGAAGAAACTCATTGTAAAGGTTGTTGAGTAGTTATCAAAGAATTACAAGCTATTTCTTTTGAGACAAAGTTTGTGTGTAAATTTTTAAGATAGGCTGAGGAAGATGTTTTCAGACTGAGTATCCAGCTATTGGCAATGTTGTACTTGACTGGTGTTTCTTTTTAATATGACAAGCACATTTCTTTGGATCCTGATCTAAAGCAGTGGTGATGTTTTCCTATCTCTGTATTTGTGTTTAACTTACATTCCATTTCATTTCATTTCTACTGGCTTGCATCAGAAATCTGGCATAGGATTTACCCTTGTTAGGTACCCTATGTTTCTGCTCTCCTTGCCTTTGATGTTTTCTACTAAATGTGTTATCTAAGAATTGATTTCAGTTGATTTAACCAGTGTAGTGGATTTTATTGCCTGCTAGCTGATGTATGAGTTAAATGAATCTGTTCTTAGATGTTCTTGTTAGGATTTAGCTGGAAGATTTGGGAACACTGGGGATTGGAGTTAGCCATGTCCACTAGGATCCTTGTGCGACCAGCTGACCTTTCTAAGATCCCTAAAGTTGGAGGGCAAAGCATTGAGAGTTAAAAGTCTCTCTCTGATCTCAGGTCTTTAACTTTGTGTTCTAAACCTCTATTGTTCCTCCTCCCCTACCATTCCACACCACACTATCATCTTTAAGATCCAATGCTTTAGATGACTAGCCCAACTGAAAGCCTGCATATTGATTAGCGAGAAAATCATTTCCTGACTCCATTTCCCAATGGTTTTGAATGCTCCCTGGAATACTTCACCTCTGCCTAAATCCTCTTTGCTTAGCCTTGCCTTATTTTGAACCCTTCTTTCCTGATAACCAGCAACCAAACCAACAATCAAATAAACAAACTCTGAGCCTATAACTAGCCTAACATCTTAAATTTTGAGCTTCAAAGACATAAACCTTGCTTAATATAGATAGATCCCTCTCTGGACCAAGGAGGGCTAGATCCTAAGGTCTGAAAGTGGTTTTATGTTGTCTCATCTTTTGGTATTGCCAACCATGCCAAAACATGGGAACCCAAACATAATGGCGACTCCACTGGGGAGAAATCTAAGAGCCTTTAACTGATAACATCTGTCTGTCTCCCATTGTCGTCACCAACATAATGGCGACTCCGCTGGGGACATTCTGAGTATTTCTCATCTTACTACATCACATAAGCCTCAGAAACCTACAATCTCTGGTTAGGTTGGTAGTTAAACACTCCTATTAACAGAACAACCTCTACAACATTTGTTGTGTTTCGCCCACACTCTTAGACAGAGTTTGGAAAGGGCCAGGTAGCCTCCAGATCTCACACTCTTTCAGAGGTGACATATCTGGTCAAATCCCTCCCAGTCAATCTTTGGTTAGAGTTTGCTGTGTTGTGAATATATCCTTGAAAAGGGACATCTCATAAGCACTGTGGTGGACAGTGTACCCTCCAGAAACACCCTAAACCTTCCACCTGGTGACTCCATAATTCCTAAACGATTTAAAGACTCCACTGGTGATCAGTAGTTTTGTTGATTATCTTGGTTTTACATAAGACTCCACTGGGAGATGAGCCTCCATAACAACACAAACCACAATAGAAGGAACAAGTAGGGTTAAGTTGCTTGGTTAGAAAAAAACATTCTGGTTTCAAGAACCATTCACACAAGAGATTACCCTAACCCAAACCCCCCTGAAATAGTTGACAACCCTAAGAGCATCCTCAAGGGATCTCCTACACCTAAACAATCAACTATTTCCAGCCACATTCATAGAGCTAACTCTACACCAGAAGACTTTACAGTTCTATCAGACCCATTTTTTGACCTAGGCACTCAACACAACTTACCAAGAACTAGGTCATTCAGTGTCCTAGACCAGCCAGACCTTGAGCTTCCTGGTTCACCACCTCAAAGTGGTAAACACCTTTGGGATAGACAGACCCCTCCATCTACACCTCCTGATATCCACTTCATTCAAAAATTGGGACTCAGTCATCCTAGATCTGCTCATCAGTCTTCTGCTGGTCCTAGCATCCCTGTCATCCATATACCAGCTACTCAAGCTAACCCTTTGCTCCATCAAAACATCATCATGGTAGCCTGGTATGCACCTCTGGTTTTACCTCAACCTCTTGTACCCTTACCCAATG
This sequence comes from Pinus albicaulis, assembly GCA_034641835.2. Classification (NCBI taxonomy): domain Eukaryota; kingdom Viridiplantae; phylum Streptophyta; class Pinopsida; order Pinales; family Pinaceae; genus Pinus; species Pinus albicaulis. The sequence continues at coordinate 98,510,867 of CM076571.1, forward strand.
ATTATCAATCAAAGATCCCACACTTCACTGCAAAAGAGTCCACCACAACTCAACATCATGTAGATAGGATGGAAGATTCTTTTGACTACATGGAAATAGATGATGAAATAGTCAAAATGAGAATATTTTCCCAGAGCTTAGGAGGTGATGTGAAAAAATGGTTCAAAGGCCTACCTCCTAATAGTATCCAAGACCTCCCAACCTTATATCAGACCTTCATAAGAAAATGGGAAGTTAAGGCAAATCCTCTCCAAATCCTAGCAGAAATACAAGAACCTGAAAAGAAATGTAGGAGAAAGTGTTCAGGACTACTCTACAAGGTTTAACAACGTTTATAATGCTCTTCCACCACACATGAAACCTCCCCTAGGTATGGTACTAGTGAAATACCTTGAAGGTTTGGATGCTGACATGGCCTATCAGCTTAGGGAGAGGGATTACAACACATTGGAAGACATGCAAAAAAGAGCAGTGAGTGTAGAGGCAAATCTGATTGAGAAGAAAGCAAGATTGAGAGCTGAGAAAAGGGTAACATATAGAGATGACAATGTAGCTTCCACATCTGACCCCAATAATGACCGCATATCCAAAAACATGGAGAAGCTACAACAAATGATGGAAAAAATGGTTGTCACAGTTAGTAACCTAAGCAGACATCAAAACCATAACCAGAACCAAAACTTTAGAAGAAACAATGCCACTCCCAACAGACAAAGAAAATCAGATCAGCAAGTTATTCCCCCATTCCAAGAGAAATTTTTAGATGAAGATGAGGAAATCATAGAAGAGTCTGAGGGGAACACAATAAACATGTTACAGAGAAGAAGATCAGCCCTAACCCTCATATTGGGATGAGGAATGGTTAGAATCTGAGGATTACAGGTTAGGATTTGAAAACACCATGATGCAGGTCAGAGAAAAATATGAACTTAGAAGCAAAAAGAGCTTAGATACTGCCAAACCAAAATATTCTGAGGTTACCATCAAGAAAAGGCCTAAGAAAACTTCTAAAGTGACTGCTGAAAGTAACAAATCAGCAGCTAAGAGTTCTGGAAAGAAAAAAGAAAGAGACAACCAAAACACAGATAAACAAGGTCAACCAACAAGAAGTACTAACACTGCAGTTAGTACTCCTGATAAAACAACTCCTAACACTGTACATAGTGAGAATCAGTCCACTGTGGCTAACAAAATAGAGTTGAACATTCCAAAGAGTCAGTACACTTTCAATTTGGAGAGTGAGATTGCAAAAATTAAAATCTCTATCCCACTCTCTGAGCTGGCCACTCAGGATGTATATAAAGGCCAAATTTTGAAAGCATTAAATTTAGGAGATAACAGTGACACTGCAAATCTGAGTGATGATCAACCTGCCCTTTTGTTTGGTCCAAATATAGAAGGAAATTTTCAGGAAGGGGTAGTGCCACCTTTCTATATCAGTCTCAACATCCATGATAAGATTCTCCACAATGCAATGCATGATTTTGGGGCATCACACAACCTAATGCCTAAAGTAGTGATGGAAAAATTAGGCCTAGAGATAACCTGCCCCTATAAAGACTTATATTCATTTGATTCTAATAGGGTAAAGTGTCTTGGCCTAATCAAATATTTATGTGTGAGCCTTACCCAGATTCCAGCAAAATGTATGGTCATGGATGTTGTTGTGGCAGATGTGCCACCCAAGTATGGCATGTTATTATCAAGATCATGGGGAGCCAAGCTGCAAGGAATAATGCAGATGGATGGGGCTTATGCCATAGTTCCTATTTTCTACCAACTTAGAAGACTGTACAGGGAGGCACAAATGAAATTCCTAGTTAGTAGCCCCAAAAAGCTTGAAAATTCCCCTTTATACTCTGTACATACAGACCTTGACTCCTTCATCCTGTGTAATGATGAATCCTCAGAAGGGTCAGGGTCCAAAAACAGAGATACAAACAAGGAAACAGAACCCCTGGACTTTAACATAATGGCTACTCTAGACTCATAGGAGAATGATATAGAGAACTCTGAATAGTGCACTGAAACAAAAACTCAAAGTGAATTAGAAACAGAATGCAGTCAACTGATTAGTCACCCTTCACAAACACATACGCCACACCAAGAAAGAAACGATGATAAGCCCGATGGAGAACCCTTATGGGAAATTAATTTCGATGGGTCATCCACCAAGAGAACTGCTCGGGCAGGAGTGTGGATACATAACACAGAGAGTGGTTACGCAGAGAGCCATGCATGTAATCTGCACTTCAAATGTACAAACGACATTGCAGAGTACGAGGCTCTTATCCTAGGCTTAAACCTGCTGAGAAAATGAGGAGCTCGTAGGATAACTGTGCATGGGGACTCTGAGCTGATCATTAAAAAGGTGAATGGTTAATATACAGAAAAACATCCTAGACTGAGGGAATACAGGAATGACACTATGGATCTGTTAAAAACCTTTGTGGAATACAATCTGGTGTTTGTCCCTAGAGGTCAGAACTAAATTGCAAATGGACTAGCCTGCATGGCTAGTTCATATCTTAAGCTTCCCAGTGACCAACAGATCATCATTCAGACCAAATTTAGACCTGCAGTACCGGACAATGAAAAATATTGGCAGGTCTTTGAGGGCGATAAACAGATTGAATATTTCCTGGTAGGCAGGAACGAGTTTGAATTTTCTGATTCAGACTCTAAATCTGACAGCAGCTGCCTAAGTGAAGTGTCCTTAGATGAGGAAGAAACACCCTGTAACATAGAAATAAACACTTTAGATGAATAGATTGGAAATCCAAACGAAAAATATGAAAACGAAGATGGTGAAGAAGTAGAGTTGCTACATACTAAAGATAAGAACATACCTCGGGGTCTGGCACCTTTAGAAGACCTTTTTTACTTTGATGACGTAGAAAAAAAGCCCACTATAGAACATGCAGACTCTAATGTCAAGGAATGAAACATAGGCACTGAAGATAAACCCAAGATTATCAAATTGGCTAAGTCCCTGCCTGCAAACATGAAAAAGAAATAAATTGACCTATTCAAGGAATTCATTGATGTGTTTGCTTGGAGTTATGAGGACTTAAGGGCCTATGACACAAACATCATACAACATAAAATACCCTTGAAAGAAAATCAGAAACCCTTCAGGAAAAAACTTCACAGAATAAACCCAAAACAACTGCCTGCAGTGGAAAAAGAGATTAAGAAAATGTACGAGGCATGTATAATTGTACCTGTGAGGTTCTCCGATTGGGTATCAAACCTAGTGGCTGTGAGAAAGAAAACAGGGGAGATCATATTGTGCATAGATTTCAGGAATCTTAATAGAGCCTCACTCAAAGACAATTACCCTTTGCCAAAAATGGAACATATTCTCCAAAGGGTAGTAGGCTCAAAAAGGATCTCCCTGCTAGATGGTTTTTTAGGTTACAACCAAGTCTTAGTAATCCCAGAAGACCAACTCAAAACAACCTTTACCACTCCATGGGGCACTTTTATGTATGTAAAGATGCCTTTTGGATTGATGAACTCTGGTGCAACCTTCCAAAGAGCAATAGACATAGATTTTTTAGATGAAATAGGACACTTAATTTTCATCTATCTGGATGACATAACAGTTTATTCCAAGACTGAGGAAGAACACCTAGAACACCTGAGAAGAGTGTTTGAAAAATGTAGAAGGTTTAGTCTGTCACTGAATCCTAAAAATACTATATTTGGGTTGCAAGAAGGTAAAATTCTTGGCCACATCATATCTAAGAAAGGGATTAGGATATATCCACATAGAGTTGAGGGAATACTACAAATCACACACCCGAGAAACATCAAGGAGTTACAATCCTTCATTGGGAAAATCAACTTTCTCAGGAGGTTTATTCCCAAATTAGCTGAACACCTCAGAAATATGACTAACATGCTGAAGAAAGGTGTAGGAGTTAAGTGGACTGTTGAAGCTAAGAAATCTTTTGAATCAGTTAAACTTGCACTCACCTAGGCTCCTGTCCTGATCAGCCCAGATTTCTCAAAAAATTTCCTGATTTTTTCATTTGCCTCCAAGCATACGATAGCTGCAGTTCTACTGCAGAAAAATCCAGAGGGAATAGAACGACCCATTTCTTTCTTCAGCAAAGCACTCAGGGACGCGCCCTTGAAATAAAACATTATGGGAAAATAGGCCTATGCTTTGGTTAAGGCCTTGAAAGACTTTAGGGTGTACGTACTGCATTCCCACACCATAGCCTATGTGCCAAATATAGTGGTTAAAGACATATTGTCCCAAGACCCAGATGGGAAGAGGGGCAAATGGATTGCTTTGATCTTAGAGTACGACCTCGAGATAAAACCCACCAAACTGATCAAAGGTCAGGGCCTAGATCAACTAATGGCTTAATCAAATCTACAAGCCCTTGACATTAACATGGTAGATACCTTGGATGAGCAGTAGGGATTGCCTGATCCCACTGTTGAGGAGAAGTTTCAGAGCTCTCCTTGGTATTCCGACATTCTGTATGTGCTTACACACCTCAATGCCGCTCCTGAACTATCAAAGACCAAGGCCAGATTCTTAAAGCTAAAGGCCAGAAGCTATTGTATTTTGAATGAATGTTTATACTGGAAAAATCAAAATGGCCTATTGCTTAAATGTTTGCCTGAGTCTGAAGAAGAAAATATTAAACAAGAATTCCATGCAGGAGATTGTGGAGGTCACCTGAACTGGAAATCCACTGCAAACAAAATACTCAGAGCTGGCTACTATTGGCCTACACTCTTCAATGATATCCATAAGATGATAATTGCCTGCCATAAATGCCAGATTTTTGAAGGCAAAAGAAAACTCCTCCCATTACCTCTACAACCCATCATTGTTGAAGGTCCCTTTATGCAATGGGGCCTAGATTTCATAGGAGAAATTCACCCAGCTTCCTTTGCACAACACAAATGGATCCTAACAACCACATACTACTTTAATAAGTGGATAGAGGCCAAACCTACTAGGAATGCCACAGATTTAGTCATCACTAGGTTCCTAGAAGGTCATATCCTCTCTCGGTTTGGCTGCCCAAGGAAAATAATCACTGATAATGCTGCTGCTTTCGGATCCAAGAAAATGGTTGATTTTTGTCACAGGTATCAAATAGCACTCGTTCATTCAACCGCCTATTACCCTCAAGGTAATGGATTAGCTGAATCATCAAACAAGAGCCTGGTAACCATCATCAAAAGCTGCTGTAAGAGAACAAAAAGTCATGGAATAACAAGTTAGTGCATGCCCTGTGGGTTGACAGGCTTACAACAAAGAAATCCATTGGCATGTCACCATATCAGCTTGTCTATGGATCAGAAGCAGTGCTTCCCACCAGCCTTGGAATACCAGTGATTAAACTGGTTCAAGAGATTCATACATAAGAAGACAGTATGGTGAGGAGAACAAACTAGACAATTCATCTCCAGCAAACAAGGGAAGAGGTCTATAAGAGAGCTATAAAAGTTCAGGAGAACATAAAGAAGTTGTTTGACAAAAGAACTAAGGCCTCTGATTTCAAAATTGGAGATAAATTTTTGAAGTGGGACTCAAGGAGAGAGGAAAAAGGAAAGCACGACAAGTTTGATAGTTTGTGGCAAGGTCCCTACATCATCCAAGCCACGGTGGGTCCAAATGCCTTTTTTCTACAATATTTAGATGGTAGAGAGATGTTTGGGGGTTCTGTCAATGGCAGGATGCTCAAACACTACTTCTGCTGATTTCCAATTTCCAGTTTCCATTTCCATTGTACATACCATTGCAGTGTTTGTTTTCAAGAAAAAGAGAAAATGTTTCCAAAAAAAGAAGAAGAAGAGAAAAACAGGGAAAGGAGAGGTTCAGGCATGCTCAAAACATGGACCTATGAATTTCAAATATTGGCTCTAATATGATCAAAACCTGAGCCAAAGAAAGTAGGGATAGTTGGTTCAAACATGCCCAAAACCTGGACCAGCAAAGAAGAAAAGAGTCAGCTCTAACAAGCCTAAAACCAGAGCTAAAATAAAAAAATAAAGTGACTCTAACAAGCTCAAAACTTGAGTCACAAAGAGAAGAAGGGTGCTTCAAACTTCCAATTTCAAGCCTTCAAAGTTTTGTTTTCAGTTTTCTGCAAGTTTCTGTCCATGTGCAACTGTCTTTATGCCTTGGATCCACAGCAAACTAGACTGTCTAATCCTAGTTTTTCTGTTTTTAAATTTCTATTGTAGAATGTAGAGAAGAAATCTACTGGACAGTTTAATACCAGCAGATGTTAGAATAGGTAGAGAAACATGTGAGACCAACAGTTTAATCTGGTCTCATGAAGTAATAAGGGTAGAAATAGAATAGGTTTATTTTCTTGTTTGTAAAAAAATAAAAATGATGTAAAGGGTCTGCTAGTTCAAATGCACCCTAGAAGAAAAAATGTTAGGATTGTAGGATGGGTAGGTAGATTGTTTGGGAATGTTTCTGCTGATCTATCATATTTGTGGCAGCTGAAAATTAAAGAAGAAAGGTGGCTCAAGTAGCAGGCATCTGGCCTACACCAAAGATCTATTCTCTCAATTCTTGACTCCTTCAAGAAGAAGCCATCCCCATGTGGAGCCACTATTATCCCCCTATAAATTCCTTTACAGGCAAGCAAGGGGCTAATTTGTTTTTGAAAGCCTTCAAGGAATGCATCTCCCCTGAAGACACATCATCCTTGAAGTCTCCAATGCCTTTTCCTTTGATAAAATTCCCTCTGTTGACTTCCTTTATAAGGTCTCACTGATTGCAAAAATTGTGCTCCTAAAGACCTACTTCTACCCCTGCCGAATGCCCCATTTTAACTGTTTCTTTCCCCTCGTCAAATTCCCATATCCCTCCCCTAATCCTTCTAAACTTTCCCAAGCATCCCCTCTAAGCCATACACACATCCTTGGTGTGGTTTAAGAACCCCTTCTTCCCTCTATCGTTACCCATTTTGGCCTTTAATTTCATTGACAATGTGCCAAAAACCATATTCTCCATGTATATGGGGCCTAGCCCCTTTTGGCCAAGCCCCTGCACCCTTCCCTTCCACGTGACCCGAGTGCCGAAACCACGCGCTAGCCTGAAAAAGTGCTTAGCGCAAATATGTATCGGGCGAAATTTGAACCGTCGATCTGTATAGATCAGATGGTCATCGCGAGCTCCACAGCGCTCGTGGCCCAACCCGTTCACCGCCCCGTTAACGCATCATAACCGTTCATTTGCCCGTAGATCCGACGGTCAAGAATCCGTCTGCCTCGGTGGTCCCCATGCCATGGTCACTGTTCAAAATATGGCGGTTTCTATCGTATCGCCTTTGAGGGGTGGGAGGTATTTTTCGTTTGGCCAGTGATTCCACTCATCAAACGACATGTGGCTCCAACACTGTTCAAAAACTGCCCCCCCATCGTGCGTTATTTTTTGGCAGAAAACCTTGCGCGATATGCACGTCAACCGTTCGATCTGGGGCTCTCCATCCAATGGTGATCACTCCATGAAGTTGCGTGGAATTTAACCAAGGCATCCGTACCCCTGGCCCATTATCCATCGCCCTCCGACGCGTTCCCAGCCGTCGATATCCTCCTGAGATCGGACGGTCCTGATTTAAAGTTTGTCCCGCCGTAACCCCGTCCCGCCACGTCATTTTTCCACGTGTGTTCGTCGTTTTCTCGTCCGTCCCCTATATAATTTCATTCCAAGGTCAAAGTTTTAATTTTTTTCATTGGAATTGTTGTTTCGACATCGTCTAGTGCATTTCTCACTGTTAGACATTTTTCCTCCATAGTATCCTCTGCATGCATCGTCGTCCCCCGTGTCACGTCGCCATTTCCGCAGTCATCCACACCACCCTCTCCATGCATAGTTTTCTTAATTTGTTTTCATGTTTTTCAGGGTTACAGGCAGGCGGAAAACTACCATGATTCATATGCACTATTGTAAGGCACAATGGACAAAAGGAGCTGAATTCAAAGCCTGATTTTATAGAAAAATGTCGGGAAAGGTGTCTGCATCGTAAATTTCATCAAAGGACAGAGTTCAAGCTCTGCAAACCCTCTCTGGCACCATTAAATCTCGGATTGCATAAACAAAGGCAGTACAGGAGCAACAGATAGATTGAGGCAAGAAATAAAAGATTTTTGAGTTTTTTCAGGGATTTTAGAAGGAAAAGGTGCTAGTTCAAGGACATCGTGGATTGCATGGAAGGTCCAACACACAGAAAAAAATGCTATCAGGGTTTCAAATCAGAAAAATGTTTCTTCCTGAGCAAGGACATGGTACACATTATTGTTCCAGTCTACATTGTGTCCAGGTGAAGTTTACTCCCCCCCTACAGCAGTCCTATGCTATCAGAAGCATTTGTTGCATAGTATGGTAGATCTTAGTGTCATGATTCTACGTTTTTGTTTAATTCATCAGAAAGTATAGTAGAGACATAGCTAGAGTAAAATGCAACCTGACGAAGATCAGTCTTCCATCCAAAGAGTACCAGAGATAAATGCCCAGGAATTAAATAGAATGGGCTTCGGCCCTCTTTCTTTTCTTAGTTTAATGCTTCATTTAGTGTTTCACCTACCTTCTCTGCTCCACTGGAGCTATAAATTCATGAAGAAACTCATCGTAAAGGTTGTTGATCAGTTATCAGAGAATTACAAGTTGTTTCTTTTGAGACAAAGTCTCTGTGTAAAGTTGCAAGATAGGCTGAGGAAGATGTTTTCAGACTGAGTATCCAGCTATTAGCAATGTTGTACTTGACTGGTGTTGCTTTTTAATATGACAAACACATTTCTTTGGATCCTGATCTAAAGCAGCGGTGATGTTTTCCTATCTCTGTATTTGTGTTTAACTTACATTTCATTTCATTTCATTTCTATTGGCTTGCATCAGAAATATGGCATAGGATTTAACCTTGTTAGGTACCCTATTTTTCTGCTCTCCTTGCCTTTGATGTTTTCTACTAAATGTGTTATCTAAGAATTGATTTCAGTTGATTTAACCAGTGTAATGAATGTTATTTCCTGCTAGCTGATGTATGAGTTAAATGAATCTGTTCTTAGATGTTCTTGTTAGGATTTAGCTGGAAGATTTGGGAACACTGGGGATTGAAGTTAGCCCTATCCACTAAGATCCTTGTGCGACCAACTGACCTTTCTAAGATCCCTCAAGCTAGAGGGCGAAGCATTGAGAGTTAAAAGTCTCTCTCTGATCTCAGGTCTTTAACTTTGTGTTCTAAACCTCTATTGTTCCTCCTCCCCTACCATTACACACCACACTACCATATTTAAGATCCAATGTTTTAGATGACTAGCCCAACTGAAAGCCTGCATATTGATTAGCGAGCAAATCCTTTCCTGACTCCATTTCCGAATGGTTTTGAATGCTCCCTGGAATACTTCACCTCTGTCTAAATCCTCTTTTCTCAGCCTTGCCTTGTTTTGAACCCTTCTTTCCTGATAACCAGCAACCAAACCAAAAATCAAACAAACAAACTCTGAGCCTATAACTAGCCTAACATCTTAAATTTTGAGCTTCAAAGACATAAACCTTTCTTAATATAGAGAGATCCCTCTCTGGACCCAGGAGGGCTACATCATAAGGTCTGAAAGTGGTTTTATGTTGTCTCATATTTTGGTATTGCCAACCATGCCAAAACATGGGAACCCCAACACTCCAAAAAGTAGTTGACTCACAAAGAATCTCATTACTAGATGGCTTCTCAGGTTATAACCAAGTTCTAGTCTTTCCAAGTGACCAACTCAAAACTGCTTTAACTACACCTTGGGGTACATTCATGTATGTTAAAATTCCATTCAGTTTAATGAATGTAGGGGCTACTTTCCAAAGGGAAATGGAAATAGATTTTTTAAAAGACATAGGTTACTTCATAGTCATATATCTTGATGACATCACTGTCTACTCTAAGACTGATGAAGAGCACTTAGTCCACTTGAGAAAATTCTTTGAAAAGTGTAGAAATTATGGCCTATCCCTAAATACTAAGAAAAATTTGTTTGGCCTTCAAGAAGGAAAACTCTTAGGTCACATCATTTCTCAGGAAGGAATCGATATAGATCCCAAAAGAATAGAAGGCATCTTATAAATCAGCTTTCCTAGAAACATTAAAGAACTTCAATCTTTCATTGGAAAGATTAACTTCCTAAGAAGATTCATCCCTAACCTTGTTGATCTCCTAAGAAATATCACAAATATGTTGAAAAAGGAAGTAGGAGTGAAGTGGAGTATGGAAGAAAAACAATCTTTTGAGCTGGTAAAACAAGCACTCACACAAACACCAGTCTTAATCAGCCCTGACTTCACCAAGGACTTTTACATCTTCGCTTTTGCCTCTGAACATACTGTGGCAGTAGTACTGTTACAAAATACGTTATGGGGCAAGAACAACCCATAGCTTTCTTCAGCAAAGCCTTAAGGGATGCCTCTCTAAAGTATAACATTATGGAGAAACACGCCTTTGCCTTAATCAAAGCTTTGAAGGATTTTAGAGTTTATATTTTGCATTCACATATCATAGTTTTTTTCCCACACACAATTGTCAAAGACATACTTAATCAAGACCTTGATGGTAAAAGGGGCAAGTGGATTGCCACCATTTTAGAATATTATTTAGAAATCAGACTCACCAAATTGACTAAAGGACAAGGACTTGCAAAACTTATGGCTGACTCAAATTTCCAAGCTTTAGACATGAATATGGTTGGTGTGTTAGAAGAAACTAAAGAATGTACAACACCATACATTGAAGAAATTTTTTTAAATTCATCTTGGTATGCTGATATTATTTATGTGCTTCTTTATCTCAATGCTCCCCCTTCTTTGTCAAAAACCAAAGCTATATTCTTAAAAAAAAAACATTAATTTTTTGCATTTTAGATGGAGTGTTGTACTGGAAGAGTTTTGTTGGTTTGCTGCTTAAATTTTTGCTTGAAGATGATGCAGAAAAAATCATGCATGAATTACATAAGGGAGAATGTGGGGGTCACCTTTATTGGAAGACCACAGCCAACAAGATCCTTAGAGTTGGCTACTATTGGCCTACCCTATTTTCCGATACTCACAAACTAGTCATGACTTGCCATAAATGCCAAATCTTTGATGGAAAAAGAAAGCTCCTACCTCTACCCTTGCATCCCATCAGTGTTGAAGCTCCTTTTCAGCAGTGGGGTTTGGACTTCATAGGAGAGATCCATCCTACTTCATATGCTCAACATAAGTGGATCCTCACAGCCACTGATTACTTGACCAAATGGATAGAAGCCATCCCTTCTATAAATTCCACTAACTCAGTCATCATCAAATTCCTTAAAACTAACATCTTGTCTAGGTTTGATTGTCCTAAAAAGATCATCACCGATAACGCTATTGCCTTTGCATCTAAGAAAATGGTGGACTTTTGTTACAAATATCACATCACCCTGGGCCACTCCACTACTTATTACCCATAAGGTAATGGAATAGCTGAGTCCTCTAACAAGAGCTTGGTAAACATCATTAAAACACTCCTAGAACAAAATTAGAAAGCATGGCATGGCAAAATAGTGCATGCACTATGGGTTGATAGACTAACCACCAAGAAATCAATTGGTATGTCTCCCTATCAACTAGTGTATGGAATGGATGCAGATTTTCCCACCTTTTTAGGAGTTCCAGTCATAAAGCTTCTTCAAGAAGTACAATTAGAAGAAAATGACATGCAAAGGAAGCTGAACCAAACCATTCATTTGCAGCAGTCAAGGGAGGAAGTTTACAAAAGGACACAAGCTATACGGGACAATATTAAGAAAATATTTGATAGGAGAACCAAAGAAAATGATTTCTAGATTGGAGACATGGTTCTGAAATGGGATTCAAGAAGAGAAGACAAGGGCAAACATGGCAAGTTTGAAAATCTATGGAAAGGCCCTTACATCATTCAGTTAGAGGCAACAATGCTTTCTTTTTGCAAGAGCTTGATGGAACTGAAATGTTTGGAGGTCCGGTCAATGGGAGGATGCTTAAACATTACTTTTGTCAAGGAACCTAGTTTGTTTTTCTCATTCATTGTACATACCACTGTTTGATGAAAAGAAAAATCATAAAAACAATATAAAAAGAAAAAGAGGGCAGAGTTTGAAAGAGAGGTACAACCCCATACCTAAAAAATAATAATATTGAAAGTGTGCAAGTCTAAATTTCACTACTTATTTCAAAAATCCTTGTTCAGTCATCCAGCCTAATCATGGCTGAACATGTTTTAAATTTATGGTTGATAAGTTAGTGAAAAAGAGTAGGTCAAAATTTTCAAACTTGACTTGTCAAAAGATAGATTAGGAATGTTGGTTCCACATGCTCAAATCTGAACTAAAGAGGAAAATGGAAATGTTAAACAAATGACATATATTGCCCTCATGTTTCCTAAGCTTTTTTTATACAAAAATAACACTTGTGTGCAGCTTGTTTCAATGCCAAAACTCATGGTGAGTTAGATTTCCTAATCCTAATTTACCGTGCTTTCAATTTCATGTTAGTAGGATAGAGAATAAAGTTTTGTCAAACAGCTTAATCTTGACAAATGAGTAGATTAGGTGGAAAATAAAAGGAGTTCATTAAGCTAATCTGAACACTTGGAAGAAATCGGGGTACAATTAGATAGTTTTATTTTTGTTTCCAAAAAGAGAAATGTCAAGGGTTTGCCAGTTCAAGTGCACCCAAGGAAGGAAAAATGTTAGACAAGTAGATTGGGTAGGTAGAGATGATGCTGATATGAATCATGTATTTTCAGATATCAAATATTACATACTCAAAAAAAATATTAGAAAATGAAGAAAGAGTACATCTGCCCAATGGAAGAGGCACTGGTCTCCAAAATCCAGAAAAATCTGAAGTTCTGGACACCTCCTAAGAAGGAGCTGCCCTCCCCAAGTGGAGCCACTATTAGTCATCCATAATTTTCACTATCTAAAAATGACTAAGTATTGGTCCTAGATTTCTAGAAACAAAGTTCATAAACATTGTGAGCTCTAGAAATATTACTTCCATCATCATCCTAAGATAAAAATTTCACTATTTTATCATCCTATCTAGTCATGACTGACCCACCACTCCCTGAAGACCCATCATGGGCTCAAGCCATTTATTTTAACCCTAAATTTTCACCCATTTTTTCACCATGCCTTTCCTTTTGGCCCAAATTCTTTTTTTTTTTTACCTACAGATTTCCCCACTGCTACCTAAACCTACCAATCAAATAACTTTTCTGTCTCTTCCATAAGATTCTCAAACACTGATTGTCTTTGCAGGACCTTTGGATAGTCAAGTATGTTGGATCTAGGGTCTTCAATACACTAAGATTATCATAGATTCTATCTTGTACTTTGTGATCCCTAAAATCTAAGTCTATGTCCAAAGTCCAAGTCCAAGAAAGTCCCCATTAGTTCACCTAAGGTTTCACTAAGTCATAGGATGGATTTGGTTGCCAACAAGCTATGCCTTCCTGCATGAAGAGATTGTATTCAAAGAGGAATAAAATCAAGCAATTTGATCCAAAGTCATTCAAGAAAAGCCTCCTTGGCTTAGAGCACAAATACTGCAAGGGACAGTTGCCCTTGTTCACATTTCTACAATGAATAGCCAAGGTGGACACCAGCAATAAGAAGAGGTAAGGTAATAATATGTAACCATCACCAAGAGGCAGACACAAACAAGAGAAAAGAAACAAGCCTATAGGTAAAATATAATCAGGGTTTGTTTTGGTTGATTAACAAAACAGTGGTGACAAGCAAGAAACCATCTCAGAGATTTCAAGGATAGAAGCCACCTCTTTAGGGTTTTGCCAAAAATAGCATTTCTTCACCTGCACTAAGAGGAGAAAAGACAAAGAGCATTAGTTTAAAAGGGATCATCTTACCAAAGGGTAAAAAATAGAGTTTTTGAAATAAGATCAAAGGTTGGGCATAATTTATTATCAAAATGGCCTAAAAATCAAGTGTGCCCCTGGTTTACATCTCAGCAACAGACCCCCAACAAAGGCCTCCATGTCAAAAATATTGTTCTAAAAAAGATGACAAAGGCATAAGTAAACATTTTTTCCAAAAAATGTCAAAAGTGTGTTTCACAGCAAATATTAGTTAAAAGGCACACTAAAAATATAGGGGACATTAACTTTGCAAAAGTGGGTTTTATATTTTAAAAATTACTTTTGAAAACAACTATAAAAGGTCACTTGAACCTTTCCCACTCATCATTTTCCATTTTACAAAGTGAAGAAGCTGTTGGAAGAATTTTTTTCAGGGTTTTCATGCCAAACTGTAAAATTTTCGGGTGCTACGCACTGAGGCCGGCACTATGCACCTGCCCTTCAGTGGTACGCACAGGAGGAAGGCGGGTAGTGTAAAAATACATTGCGCTATGCACTCAGAGCCTAGTGCTACGCACCTAGCCGGGCACTACGCACATACCCAACAAAGACTAGAAGCACCTAGGACACCGCTCGGTCTGCCCGACGCTACGCACAGGTGCTGCACACAGGTGCTATGCTCTAGCAAGACTTCTCCACATTTTCTCAAAGAGCTCGAAAATTTTAATTTTTGTCTTCAAAACTTCTGCAAGCAGAGCCTACGGTTGGTGGAACTTTTTCTCTTCCCAAGCTTTCCTTTTTTCTAAAAACAAGGAAGTCATCCATACTCAAAGTTAGACCAAACCCTAGACTATATAAAGATCAATTATTTAGTCTTTGAGTTAGGTTTTGCAAGTGAAATTGGTTTTGAGTACAAAAATAAGATTGGGAAACTATAGGCTAACCTCTAACCCAAGTGCAATCTCTAAAAAATTATTTTCACCTTAGCATTCATTTTGCAAAGAGTTGACCTAAAAACCACTAAAAGCACCTAGTTTGCCCAAAAACCCTCAAGAAAAGTCCAAAGGTCCTACTACCATTTTTGGACCAGTCATCATGTCAGAGGGAGATAGTCACACCAGTAGTGATGACTGTCATACTCCCAACAAGCCAAAACATCATGGAGGAAAAGCATAAATATTTGAGCCCCTAGACACCACTCCAATCACTTCATCTCCTATGATCCTTTCATGCTTCCAGGATGTAGGGTGCTACAAATTTTGTGAGAAGGTCAAGCAAGTCAGCAACCATTTAGACTTAACTATATTCTTCATCTGTAGCTTACAAAACCATCAAGTCAATCTGGCAGGGGTACAATTTGAGCTCTCATCTGAGATCATTTCCAAAGCAACAGGTATACCAAACATTGGTGAGGTGTGGTTCAAACAAAAGAAGCTAGAGTTGAGTTATTATGGGCCCTATTTGAAACCCATATATCAACAAAATTGTAAGGTTGTTTTCCCTTTTTCCCATTTTCTAGAGAGGTATGCTGCATTGATGAGGAAAATTATCAGTTTTTTCACATGTGAGGGGAGATACTCTCGGATCTACTCATATCATATAAGGTTGATGATGCATTTTACCAGGGTCAATATGATGAACCTACCTTACTATATTTTCCGAAGAATTGATAAAATGGCCTTAGTTGTCAAGAAGAAAAGCTATGACCATCAAATTCCAAGCCTCTTTCACCACTCCCTGATCAAAATGATTTTCCTATACCAGCTAGAGAAGCAACGAATATCTTGGGAAACCTTCATCTCACATGATGTGTTTACAGACCCCTGGGACTTCATCCAGTAGAAATTGCCTTCCACTTCACAACCATCTACCTCCACGCATCCATCATCTCCCCATGTGCCTTATCCACAAAGAATTTCAACTCTTACCTCTTCCCCTAAATTTCCAAGTGAGGGCGCTGACAGTAGCCCTAGTGAAGAACAAATAGAAGGCAACAATTAGGAGGAAACTGAGACAGATAATGATGGAAAAGAAGGGAGAAATGGAGAAGAAGATGACGAAAATGAAGAAAACAATGAAGAGCAGGGAAGTAGCCATGAAGAAAGCAGTGATGGCGGTGATGAAATTAGTGAAGGCAGCCTTAAAGATGAGAGTAGTGAGCCCGATGAAGAGGAAAATAGAGATGAAATTATTGGGTAAAATGATGAAGAAGAGCAGCAAGATGATGAGAAAGAGCGACCAGATGATGAGGAGGAGAAGCTTGATGAAGAGGACAACCATCAAAGTACTCAAAAAGTCAAGGAAAGAGTCATGACAGTCATGACCTCAGTCATGACTATCTTGACAAAAATCAGTCCATGGATGACAAAGAAAATCAGAGTGAGGCAAGTGCAGAAGATATCAAGCAAAATAAAGGTCAAAATGATGACAGCACTACCTTTGAAACTTCCATTGTTACCCCTCTCACATGCACATATCACAAAGGGAGATAAAATGTGTTTGTTGCCTCTAAAAGGAAAAGGGCCATCTCTTCTCAAACAGTCAAAACATTGGACAAAGGCAAAGAAAAAATGGAAAAAGTTGAGCAGAAGGTACAACTAATAAGGAGAAAAAGGATCAAAAAGACTTCTCAAGGGCCTCTTTTTGTTGATCTAGATAGTGATAAAGAGGACCAAGGGATAAGTACTAAGTTTCTCCTCTTAGAAAAGGATGCCCAGCTTCAAGAATGGGAAAATGATCCGGATTTATGCAGGAATGCAACATAATAAAGATATAACCATAAATACAGAGATGCAGCGGAAATAATACTTCATTTCATTAATATCAAAGAAATGAAATTTTCTTACAAACAGAATAAAACTAGCTAGGGCGCTGGTAGCTATCTCTGTGAAGAGATGTGGCGGCTACAGGCCTCTGAACTGCGTTACAATGAGGCTCGAGGGCCTATTTATTATTGAGAAACAATGGAGAACCCTAAACATCCAAAAACCTAACCCTAGAAGATGAAGCGCCAAAACTATGGGCCCCATTTGGATAAATTGGTGTTTCAACTTCCCAGGGACGTAACTTTGGCATACTATCTCCGTTTGACGCACATGATACATCATTAGAAAGCTCTATCCGAGGACTACAACTTTCGCCAGCAATATAATTCTGGAATAGAATGATATTGGCTAGAGGCACGATTCCAAAAAAACATCGTTTAGGGCCTCAAAACGGCTCCAAAATTTCAGGACCCAAAAAACTGCTAAAAATAGTAAGTTATGCCCAAACTGAAAAACTGAAAGAGACAATGGTGGGGGCCCAAGTGGAATAGGCGGGTGGCCACCAATATCCACCTGGATCAGAAAACGAATTTGAGAGGGAACAAAGGGTCATATACTATTATAAAGAGGAGAATAAACATTTCAAAGAGGTGAAGAGGGGCCTTTCCTTACAGAAGAAAATGGTCAACCACTATGCAAGGAAGAGCATGCTTGCTAATGCCAAACTAAAGCAAGCCCTCATGGAGCTAGAAGAGCTAAAAAGGACCAAAGTGCATGAAAGCCTCGGGATCTTGTCTGATTCTTCTTATCAAGTATATAAAACTCCTTGAGGGGTCTACACACCAATTTTGAGGCAAATCCGAAAACTTTTTGCTTTTTCCAAAATTTTGACCCCTAGGAGTAGAGCACCCTAGGCGCCATGCACAAAATTGGGGCATCCTAGGGTGCTCTGCTCCTAGGGGTCAAAATTTTAGGTCAATTGGAGGAAATTTTGGTGATGGCGCCTAGGGTTGAGTTTACATTTTTGGATTTTTCACATCACCAACAATCTACCCACAAAATTTTAGGTCAATTGGAGCATTTTTTCCCCCTCAAAAGGTCAAAAAACACCTCAAAATTGACCTTTCTATCTCCTTTTTAGGTCGGGCGTTGCGCACAGAGCAGTCATGGGATATTTGATTTTTGAGCTGGTAAATGACATCCATTCAGAACAAATCAAGTATTTTTGGAAATTAGACTCATCAAGCTTTCCAACGAGCCATCACGGGGCCAAATCCGATGCTAGGAAGGGGTCCAAAACTCAGCTGCAACAGACCTTATTTTTTGTTGAAATGGCACTACGCACAGAGACAGCCTTTTGCCAAAAAGTTAACAAAAGGCACTGAGTAATGAAAAAATGGTTTTTTAATATTTTTTTTGGACAAATCACTCCTGATTTGATTTGGGAGTTATGTTTTGATGTTTTTCATTTATTATCTTATCTATTATGTGTCTTGGGCCTTGCATGGTCATTAAGCACATTTATGACATTTATGGCTAAATTAGGGTTTCTGAAAGCCTCTTAGGGTTTCCACCTCTTCATTTTCTCCATTAATAGAGCATGAGGCTCTTATGTATTAGTTGGATTTCGATGACTTATGCTGAAGTAATACATAGTCCCTTGGAGTTTCTAATAACAATTTGATGTCTTGGAGTTCATGCATGCCCTGGTTTGCTTGTTGATGGAGAGAGACTGTTTGCAGGATCTATAAGCTTGGTTGATGGTGAATTTTTCTTATGTTCATGTTTTCTAGTTTTCCATTATGTTTTCCATATTGCTATTTTCCAGTAGGACAAAAAATTTATATTAATAAATGTTTTCTAATGGCACCTTAATTTTGTTTGTCCTTCACTGCCTCAATGTTTTTTTCTGTAGAGATATGTTAGGGAATCCATCTCTTGCTCCCTAAGAAGTTCTTAGCTTGTCAATTTCTTGAATGTTTTAGATCAGTTAGTTTCAAGTATGATTTATGGCTAGCCCTGCATATTTTTGCCATTGAAATACTTTGTTCTTGGAATCATCTCTTTAAAATCATCTTTGCCTAGGTTTATCAAAGAAGTTTGTTTCAATCATGCTCTTTTCCTTTACTTAGCTAAATTTGTTTCAAGGAACCTTCATAGTTGTAACTTTAGATGTTCAGGGTTTTCTCTCCTTCTAGAAAGTGCCTAGAAAACTAATGAAAAGAAATTGGTGGTCAAAAACACAGTTGAGAACCTAATGTATGGAATGGAAAATGTAATCAAAAACAACGAAACAACATACGAACTATGGTAGATAGAAACAGAGCTTGATGATGAAATGACACAAACTAGACTTTGAGAAATGATCACTAAATATGCAAGTTTTCTAACTAGACAGTTAGACATTAATCATGATGCAACATTCTATTCTAAGCTCATCTATTCCATGACTAATTCCTAGTTCTATTCTGCAATTTCAATTGAAGGTCACAGAGTCTATACTCCAAGAGTTATTGGTTTCTTTTCGGGGTAGTTCTGTTGAGGAAGAGCTCTGTTTATGGTGAGGAATTTGCAGAGATATTTCAGACCTTGTAATGATGTTATCTTCTGTTCCTAAGGTTATGGATCACTGGTGGTTTTCAGAACAAAAAGATATTTGTAAATAATGAAGGCTGTCTTATGAATCCTATCAACTAAAGTGATCTATTGTGCAAAGGGTGACAATGTGACTATGAGATGTAAGTGCAATGAATTAATTTAAACATGAGCTTAAGATGCTTCTGAACTAGAACAATGTTAACTATAAGCCATCATCAAACTTGAAACGAAGTAGCTGGACATGAATTAAATGCAAAATGAAACTCCGGAGCATTCTAATTAACATGCACTATTCTATGAAGTTACACAATCGGTTTGTTCATCATGAGGGATATTTTGGAAGAGTTCCTTCTTGTGGAAGAGGTAGAACAATTTTGACTGTGGACTTGTATGCAATTGAAAGCAAATGAACTGAAAGCAAATGAAACTAAGTTGTCACATCACGGTCATATCTTGAACTTCTTAAGGATGTCTTGGAAGAATTTCTTCTTGTGGAAGAGTGATTAGGACAAGTGCAACTATGATAGTGAAGACTAAAAACTACAACTAATTCCTACAATACTATAGCTATTCATCATTCGTTGTTATGATCTGTTGGAAGAATGTCTTCTTGTGAAAGAACTGGAATGAATATAACTACAGTATCTAGTTAAAAACAAATACAAATTCAACTCCTATCCTACAGTACCATAGTCATTAAACATTCATCATTTTAGTCTATTGGAAGAGTGTCTTCTTGTGGAAGAAATGGAACGAATATGACTACAGCAGCTAGTTAAAACAAATACAAATTTAACTCCTATCCTACAATACCATAGTCATTTAAACATTCATCATTTTAGTCTGTTGGAAGAGTGTCTTCTTATGGAAGAACTAGAATGAGTACGACTACAGTAGATAAAACAAAACAACTACTAATTCAAATGCAGAACGTAAAGACAACTAGGAAAAACTTATCTAGTTTACGCAAAAGAAATCCGTGCAAGGGGCAGGGGCCCTCTACCACTTGACGGCATTAAACTCCAAATTAAATCACGCCTTCAAGATAATTTTGTCTGCTCCATTAACGATGCAATAGTTTGAACATAATGCTCTGTGTCTTCAAAGACGTAACACAGAGTTTTCACAAAATCTAGCAGCAAATCTAACACAAAATTTCTAACTAAGCTCTCGGCCTACTCAAGAGTTTTTAAAGTAAATGCAAGTAACAATAATTACAATAATTTAGGAATGATGTCTTTCCTTATCCAAATCATTTTAGGAGTCCTTGAGGTGGCTGCGTGAAGGAGAAAAGACACCTGGACTGAGACAGTCCTAGTAGGAGTCTTCCTTCACAAATGTGTTCCCACGTGCATAACCGTACCCAAAATTCATTTCCTCTTCCATGACGAGCAACACACCATGTAGGCACGACGTGGATCATGCCCATATGCGTTTTTCCTCAAGAGGCCACCTGGAACATACTCAAACATAAAGGTAGCTGCAGAATCGCCGGTTAGCTACGGAATGCCTACATTCTGCAGCTAGTTCCGGTCAAAATGCTTAACAATGGCAACAATCACAAAATTCAACAAGTCAGTCATGTAAACCATTCTAGAAGTAATTTTAACTATTTTTATTGATCAATTGGGTTTAAAATAGAAATGGACAAGGGAAAATGAGGTAAAATGAGGTGAAGGAAAAGCACAAATTTGAGGCTCAACATACCCCCACTGCTGTCTCTTTGCATGTCCTCATGCAAATTATCCTATGAATTCTGAGGCTTCTGCAAGGACATCTAATCCCCTTCTTCTCCTTTTTCTGAAAGCTAGAGGCCTTCTGGGATTCCTGATCACAAGTTTGAACCTGAGGTTTGTGAGTGCCCTGATCAACTTTTTGTTCCTTGTCTTCATCTTCTCATTGGTCCTCTCCACTTTGTCTATATGCAGGGATAAGGTTGAGTTCATGTCAGTCTTGAGCTTGATTTGATCTTTGAGAATTTCATTCTCATTTTTAATGTGTCTATTCAACAATTCCAACTCATACCTATCCCTCCTCAATATATCAATTTCAGTTAGTGGAGGACTGGGGGTTCTCTCTTCTCTTTCTGAAGCTGTCCTTTCTAAAGTTTCCACATAATCATAGATTTTCTGTTGAGCAAGATCAATCTCAGGGGTGCCTTCATAAAAATCTTCATCATCATACTCTTCCATGGATGTTTCTTCATCTTCAATATTGATTACCCATGTTTGTTTGATTGATGTTTTCTTCAGTTTTCCTTTTAATCTGTGGCTTCTCCTAAGTTGAGAGGACCCCTCTCCTTTCTCTATAACAGATTCCTTGATTATCTTCTTTTCCTTTAGTTGGCTCTTGATTCGAGTCAACTTCTCCAAAATGACTTCTTCACTGCTTTCTTGAACTGGTTTGTCAATTTTACCTTTTGAAGTCCTCCATTTCCTACTTCTCTTTGTGGGTTGTGGTTCAGGTGATAGTTCTTTTGCTTCTTCAAAATGATTTCTTATTAAGAAATCATTCCATGTATCATTTGTTTTAGATAGATGATGCTCAATCAAAATTTTGACCAACCCATGATGATACAGGGTTGTCTCCAAAAACTGAACTCTTCTCTGAACACAGGAAGCCATTTTCTTCAGACTTTGATACAAGAAATATGGTAAATTCAAATCTTCTCCTAGAAAATGCAACATTAGTCTAATGTGATAGACATAAAATGTCCCATATCTACCCTCACATGTGACAAATTTTTTGTAAAAGAAGTAGTATGTTTCTCCATTTGCTTTTCAAGGCTGTACTGGGAATTCCTTTCTTGAACACACTAACATCCATATTTGGTGATTTCAAAATTTGTTTCCAGGAGTCATTGTGGAATTCCCTATTTTTAAACCATCTTTCTCCGGTTCTGGACAATCCTGTAGCCTCTGCTATAAAAACTTCAGTAACAGTAAACTTGACATCCCCTATTTCAACTTCAGTACCTTGGAATGATCTGGCAAATGTTTTGGTGACTTCCTTATGGAAACCATTAAATTTTTCCCAGAATTGAAGCCATCCTATTTGTTGTAACATCTCCTTGCATTGTGGGTAACCTTCTAAATATTTTGATCCCACAGGCTCAGTCCTTACGATGAAACCCATGATGTTTTTCAATATCAAATTAACACTCTTCTCTACCCACAAAACAATGTCTTTTACTTTCGGATTAAAATGGCTTCAAGCTCTAAATGAAAATGGCTTCAATTTTGGAATGACATACCTTTGATAACAACAGCTTCAAAATCTCTGGCTGGTATGCCTCTGTTTGATAATGAAGAATTGCCTTCGAAACCTCGGACTGATGTACTTCTGTTGAACTTTGGAGAGATATGAAAGCAATTTCAATTTTCGAGCTAATATGTCTCTGATAGACAATGGTAGATGATTTCAAGTTTCTTTTTGTGCAATACCTCCGTCTTTGGTAACAGAAAGACTTCAAACTCAATCACTGAAAAACACTTCTGTTTCTAGTAACAACAGACTTCAAACTCAACCTCTGTCTCTGATAGCAAATGGTATGCTTCAAATTCAACACTACAGCATATCTGTCTCGGGTAACAACAGACTTCAAAACCAATCACTACCACACCTCTGTCTTTGGTAATAACAGACTTTAAACTCAATCACTACCACACCTCTGTCTTTGGTAGCAAAAGTCTTCAATTTTAGCACCTCTGTCTTCTGGTAGCAACAGGCTTTAAACTCTACACGGCCACAATTCTGTGTTGACAGTGAAAATGCTCCAAACTTCGTTCACAGTGATATGCTATCTGTTCACGGGATCAAGTGGTTTTGAGTTCTCACACTGTTATACTTCCAAATTTACCTCTTCTGTTCTGCTCCTGATGATAATAATGCTTCTGCCTTCGGAATGGAATACTGGCTACGGAATGACGTTATGGCAAATGGTCACGGCATAGAGTGGTGGAGTGAGGTGGAGGATTGTATTAATGATTGAGGAGACGGCGGAGGATTTACGACGGCAGGAAAAATCTTCATCATTAAATAACTTGGTTAAGAGTCGTGGGAAATTCAAATGCTTTGGCCGTTTCACCGCTTAAATGCTATCGGA
This sequence comes from Pinus albicaulis, assembly GCA_034641835.2. Classification (NCBI taxonomy): domain Eukaryota; kingdom Viridiplantae; phylum Streptophyta; class Pinopsida; order Pinales; family Pinaceae; genus Pinus; species Pinus albicaulis. The sequence continues at coordinate 98,534,188 of CM076571.1, forward strand.
TATAAAATTTGAATTGGAGGATTTTAATACAAGGTCTGTAGAGGGTTTGTTTGGTGTTTGATCAATAAAACAATTAAAACAACCTTTCGAATAATCCACAACTAAACTATGCTAAACTTTTATGAAGTGCCATCGTAATTTAAATTTGTTACCTCTGCCCTTTATTTGATGTTCTTGTAGCCTTTGTCTTCTCTGCTCATCTTTGGAGGAATCTTTCACAATTTTCTTGATATTTTTTATTCATGAATTCACTGGATCACTTTGTTGTAATTCTGATGTCTGCTGGTTGATGCCTTCAGGATTTGTAGCTGCGGAGAGACTATCGGGCTGCATAAAGGATGATCAGCTGCAGAATGTCCACTGAGCTGCAGAATGTTCCTGTAGAACACTTTAATCATGAAAATGAAATGTTTCTGGAGGATGGGTGAAATGTTATGAAAATGGATGAAAATGGATGATGGATTATGATATGTATGAAGTGGATAATGGAACAAAATGGATTCAGTTCATGGAATGAAGGAACATAAGGGTTGTACTGCAATTCATGACATATTTTATTCACTTGCAGCAAGATATCAAATTCTATGTTTTGACATGAAAATGAAGTGAATGGAAGATGGAGTGAAATGAATGAGATGTGGAATGGAGTGAAATGTGAATGATGGATGAGATGAAGTATGGATGGATAAGTGAATGGAGTGAGATGAAATGAATCATAAGTACTATGGCACTGAACTTATGATTTTTATAACAGCTGCTTAGAAACAAAAATGGGAAAATTTAGAGTGTCAGAGAGACTCTGATTTTCACCCTATCTTTTCTGTATAAACATGCCAATCGGTGATTGGTTTTCATGTTTATACCTTTATTTTTTTTTATTTTAAAAAAAAAAAAAAAAATGCTTCAGAAAATTTCATCAAGTTGATGAAGAAGAGAGACTCTTCTTCATTAACTTCACATCATTGTCTCCTTGGAACTTCTTGACAAACTCTTCTCTTGAGAGTGGCTTGTGGTATAACTTCAGTCTATGGCCATTCACAAGAAAAGTGACCTCCTCTTCATCTATAGTTCTGATTTTTACTGCCCCATTATCAAAAATTCGAACAATTTCATATGGCCCAAGCCAATGTGTCTAAAATTTCCCTTGAAAATCCTTGAATTTTGAATCAAACAAGAGAGCCCAATCACCCTCTTTAAATTTCTTCTCTTTGATGTACTTGTCATGCCATCTAGCCCTTTGCTGTTGGACTAGACTTGTTTTCTGAACTGCATCTTGTCCGATCTCATCCAATTCATTAATTTGCTCCAGTCTATGCTTTTGTGCCTCCGTTAGATCAAGTCCTAGCTGAACTGCCATCTTGAATGTTTGAATTTGGAACTCTATAGGAAACAAAACTTGCTTCCCATAAACAAGCTCATAAGGAGTATGGCCTGTTGTGTTTTTCCATGTAGTTCTATAGGCCCACAAGGCTTCAGGAAGCCTATCTACCCAATCTCTTCTATGTAGATGAACAGTCTTTGTTAGGATTCCTTCAATGACTTTGTTAGTGGATTCCACTTGACCATTTGCTTGTGGATGATAAGGAGTAGATGTTATATGTCTGATTTTGTACTTCTCCATCATTTGCTCCACTAGCCTTGATGTAAATTGAGCTCCTTGATCCGTAACAATTTCCCTTGGGACACCAAAACGAGTAAAAATATCCTCAAAAAGAAAAGTAACTACAGATGATTCATTAGCAACAAGTAATGGTTTAGCTTCTACCCACTTAGTAACATAATCGGTGCAAACTAATATGTATTTCTTTTGTCTTGATGGAGGACTAATAGGTCCTACAAAATCCAAGGCCCATTTTTCAAAAGGTTCAATGTGTACCTGAGGTTGTAATGGCATCTCACCTGAAGGAGAAGGTTTCCCTACCCTTTGGCAACTATCACACCTTTTGACATACTCCCTTGCATCTTTAAACAAAGATGGCCAATAATATCCTAAGTTAAGGATCTTATAGGCTGTCCTCTTATCTGCAAAGTGTTCGCCACAAGGTTCATCATGACATGCCTTGAGAATTTCAGGCATCTCATCTTCACGAACACACCTTCTAATGATCAAATCTGAACCTGTCTTGTACAACTCATTAGCGACCCATGAATATCTTGTACTATCATTAATGATTTTTATTTTATCCCTTGCATTCATAATTGAAGGAAACTTTCCTGAAACTAAATAATTAGCAATATCAGCAAACCATGGAGTTTGAGTAGAAACTGCAAAAAGATATTCATCGGGAAATTGATCTTCAACCGGAGTGTCATCTTTGATATTTTGAATTCTAGACAGGAAGTCAGCCACAGTGTTTTGTTTTCCAGGCCTATCTAGAATAGTAATGTTGATTTCTTGCAATAATAACAACCATCTTATAACTCTACCATTAGTGATTGATTTATTCATTAAATATCTAATGGCAGAATGATCAGTGTGAATAAAAGTTTCATAGCCTGTTATATAGTGTCTAAATTTGTTAATAGCATGAACAACGGCTAAAAACTCTTTTTCAGTTACAGTATAGTTTAACTCTGCAGGAGTCAAATTTTTACTGATATAATAGATGGCATAGGGAATTAAATCTTTCTGTCCAAATACTGCTCCCAGAGCTGTATCGGAAGCATCTGTCGAGATATGAAAAGGTAACTTCCAGTTAGGTCCCCTTAATATAGGTGCTTCAGAAATTTTGGTTTTCATGGTTTCAAAAGCTAACTGGCAATCAGAAGTCCACTTAAATTCACAATATTTGGTGAGTAATTTGAAGAGAGGAGATGCTATTTTGGTGAAGTTTTCTATAAATCTCCGATAGTACCCTGTAAATCCTAGAAAACTTCTTACATCTCTTTGACAACTTGGAATGGATAGGTTAGAAATAACTTCAACTTTCGCTTCATCAGCTCTAATCCCATCCCCTGAAATGTGGTGCCCTAAAACAATACCTTCAGTGAACATCATAAAACATTTTTCATGACTAAGAGAAAGGTTTGCTTCTTGACATCTTTTTAAGACCTTTTCCAAGTTTTCTAAATCCTCTTCAAATGTATCCCCATAAACTGTAAAATCATCCATGTACACCTCTACACAGTCATGTATCAGATCAGAAAAAATTCCTAATACTGCCCTTTGGAATGTTGCAGGTGCATTGCATAACCTAAATGGCAATACTCGGTAGGCATAGGTACCCCAAGGACAAGTAAATGTGGTTTTATCTTGGTCTTCAAGTGCTACTTGGATTTGATTGTAACCACTAAATCCGTCCAGGAATGAAAAGTACTTTTTACCTGCTAATGTATCTAATACTTGGTCTATGAAAGGTAAGGGAAAATGGTCTTTAAGAGTAGCTTTATTCAGTTCTCGGTAGTCAACACACACCCTCCATTTTCCATTTTTCTTAGGTACAATTACTAAAGGGGAAACCCACTGACTATCTGAAATAGGATAGATGAAGTTAACATTTAACAATTTTTGTAATTCTTCCTTGACAATTTCCTAAGATTTGGATTCATCCGTCTTTGAGGTTGTCTGATTGGTTTGCAATTTGCCTCTATATAGATGTGATGAGTACAAGTCTTGGGACTTATCCCTTTCATGTCAGTGTATTCCCATGCATATGCAGAAGAATGTCTCTGTAATACTTTGATTAACTCTTCTTGTTGAGATTTTTCTAGGTTTTTGTTTATGTTCAAGGTTTTGCCTGGAAAAATTTCACTTGTAGAGCTGCCAAATTTGTCCATAGAATGAAGAGACATCTGTCTAGATGACAAGAACTCAATATTGGATCTCTCTTGAAATGATTCTTGTTTGTGCTCTGGAGAAGATTCAAAATTTTCTAGAGTATTCAGAATTTGATTATCTTCACTAATTTCTGAAATTGTGAAGAGTGGTTGCAAAAATTCTTCATCCTCTATCCATTGAGTGTCATCTAGATCTGTAATTGTCCTAGCTGGAGGATATAAAGTGAATTTCTTTGTTGAACTTCCATCAGAAATATACATATCACCGGACCTACAACTAATAAAAGCATCAGCTGTAGCCAACCAAAGTCTTCCTAGTATGACAGGATGGCCTCCTAGATTATTCTTGGGTGTCAGGATCATGAAATCCACAGGGTACTCCCAAGAGTCTAGGGACACTGGAATGTCTTCTATTACCCCATCTGGTCTGATCACAGATCTATCTGCTAATTGTAATAGTGTGGGTGTAAAGAGAAGATTAGGAAGTTTCGGTTTGTCCATGATTTGTCTACTCATGATATTTATTGCTGCTCCTAAGTCAATGAGTGTGTTTTGAATTTCAATTCCATTGATGTGAATTTTGACAACTGGATTTCCTAGGTCAAGGTACTTTGGAATAGTAGTCTTACCCATCATAATGTCTGCTATTTGTCCTACCAGTTGAATTTTCTTGGTTTCTCTTATTCTTTTCTTTGTTGTTTTCATACTCAACTCCTTTATTGTTTTGGCTAAAATTGGGATTTCCTTGATGGCTTGCAATAATGGAATTTTAATGCAAACATTTCTCAATTCATCCAAGAAATCATAATTAGGCACCATTATTTGTTTTTCTACACCTTTGTCAATTTGTAATCTTTCCGGAAAGGGAGGTATAGAAGTAGATGTGGATGGTTGCTCTAATACTGGAGTTGGGCTTATTGGATCATTTTGTTTCAGTTTTTCAATGTTTTGGCCTTGAAAGGATGTTTCTTCCTCAAGACTTTTATTAACCCGTAGGGAGTCTTCCTCAGAATTATCTTGTTCTTGTATGATCACAGAAGGTTTCCTCTTCTCAAGTATCCTTCCGGACCTAAGTTGAACATCACTAAGGTCTAGAGGAGTAATTAAATAAGTTGGAAACTGTTGTCCTTCTATCATGTATGTATTCTGGGGGTTCTTATTATTGGGATTTGGTATGGGCTGAGCTGGTAATTGATTGGATTTTTGAGGGAATGGTAATGGAAGTGGTTGATTTTGATGAGGTTGGTTCAAATGATGTTGTTGAGAATTTTGTTGAAAATTTTGTTGAAGATTTTGAGGAAAATTTTGTTGAGGATTTTGAGGATAAAATTGTGGATATGGTGGATAGGATGGTGGATACTGATAATATGGAAAGTATCTTCCATAGGGACCTTGTGATCCTTGTGCCCAAGCTTGAGATTGATTTTGAAATTGGGGCCAAGGTTGCTGCCAAGAATTCCAAGGTGGAGGTTGATTATACATTTGATCATGAAATCCCTGTGTCTGAGATCCCTGCCAAGGTCTTCTAGATACAAAGTTAAGAGATTATGTGGAATCTGTAGGAGTTTCTTCTTGAAAAACAGCCTTGAGACCAGGAAGAGAAGGACAATTCTTGGTCTCATGTTTCTCGGAACAAATAACACAGGTTTCTACAACTTTTACATCCAAAGGGCACTCTCTCAAGGCATGTTTCTTCCTACATTTGGGACAAAATATTGCCAAGGCATCAGATTCAGCCTTTTGCTTGTTTTTTATCTTGAGGGTGTCTATTTTTTCACTAAGACTCTTTAAGATGTCAGATTTAAAATCATCAAGCATGTGTCCTATTTCTGATCTACTTACAGTCCCAGAAGCAGATTTACTTGCTCTTGCAAGAGCAGGATCTCTTGGACCTTTGACAGTTTTGGATTTCCCTCTGGAAAGGTTGATACATAACTCAGATATTTCGGGTAATGTGAGTTGTGATATATCCCCTTTTCCCATCATGTTAAGGATATCCAACCATTCATCCCTAATGGTTTTCAACAAAAGAGCTTTTAAAGTGTCTTGATCTAGGTTTTCCATTTGTGCCCTTTTGATGTTGTATTTAAATCTTTCCAACAAATCTTCTAAGTTTTCATCTTCTTTTTGTAACATCTTGAACACTTCTTCCTTATGATTAACCGACATACAATAATCCAAGTATCTCTCTAGAAATGCTTGTTTCATGTCTTCCCATGTCCTAATGGAACTATTGTTTAAGCTCATAAACCACTTCAATGCTGCTCCTTTCAGAGTTGAAGGAAATAATTTCAATTTTTGAGCATCTTGAAGGTAGTCATAAGTCCTACACAGCACTTCAAATTCGAATAAGAAAGTTTCAGGATCCTCAGTTTTAATTCCATAGAAGTTCGGAAGGACAGAAGGTGAAATGTTTTTCATGGTTGTATTGGTTTCTCCATCAAGTATAGGGAACCCAAAAGAGCTTCCTGTTCTACCCCTTCCTCCATCTGCACCTCTACCTCCTCTTCCTCCTTCTCCTCTACCTCTGCCTCTACCTCCTCCAAATAATGTGTTTTCTCCATTAACAACTCCTCCTCCTCCTTCTTCTGCCATGGTTGACTCTCCTGTGGAAGTAGAAAGGTTTGTATCCTCAACAAAAGTTTTTGGATCCTCTTCTATGGCAGGTTCAGTGGATGAAGTGGAAGGTTTCTCTAATGGAATAGGTGACCTTAGATCTTCTAGAAGTCCAGGATTAGTAAAGGATGGAAGATGGGTTTGAGTTGAAGGTGTACTAGCTCTGGATCTAGATGAAACAAGTGGTGTTCTAGATGTCAAACTTCTGCCTCTGCTGCTTATAAATCTTCCCCTTGAATCTCTCTCCCTACGCATAAAATTGTTTTTGGATGCTAAGAAACAAAGGTTACCAAGTTTTCACTTCCCCGGCAACGGCGCCAAAATGTTGTGTCTCAATCTAGTCTCCTAAACTGAGTTCATTTAATTGTCAACCAGGATTTGTAAACTGCTGAAGTGAAATGTACCATATGTACCTAGGTGCTTGTTTCCTAGTGCGTTGTGTGTAGTGTTTTTTGATGTTTTGGTCTTTTATGTTGATTTATGATGTTTTTGGTCTTTTGAAGTTTTTGTGTTTACAATGAAAGTGCCTAGGAAACTAATGAAAAGAAATTGGTGGTCAAAAACACAGTTGAGCCTAATGTATGGAATGGCAAATGTAATCAAAAATACTGAAGCAACATCTGAACTATGACTGAATAGAAACAAGAGCTTGATGATGACTTCTTAAACAAATGACACAAACTAGACTTTGAGAAATGATCACTAAATATGCAAGTTTCCTAACTAGACAATTAGACATTAATCATGATGCAACACTCTATTCTAAGCTCATCTATTCCATGACTAATTCCTAGTTCTATTCTGCAATTTCAATTGAAGGTCACAGAGTCTATACTTCAAGAGTTATTAATTTCTTTTCAGGGTAGTTCTATTGAGGAAGAGCTCTGTTTATGGTGAGGAATTTACAGAGATATTTCAGACCTTGTAATGATGTTATCTTCTGTTCCTAAGGTTATGGATCACTGATGGTTTTCAGAACAAAAAGATATTTGTAAATAATGAAGGCTGTTTTATGAATCCTATCAACTAAAGTGATCTACTGTGCAAAGGGTAACAATGTGACTATGAGATGTAAGTGCAATGAATTAACTTAAACATGAGCTTAAGATGCTTCTGAACTAGAATAATGTTAAACTATAAGCCATCATCAAACTTGAAACGAAGTAGCTGGACATGAATTAAATGCAAAATGAAACTCCGGAGCGTTCTAACTAACATGCATTATTCTACGAAGTTACACAATCTGTTTGTTCATCATTAGTGATATTTTGGAAAAGTTCCTTCTTGTGGAAGAGGTAGAACAATTCTGACTGTGGACTTGTATGCAATTGAAAGCAAATGAACTGAAAGCAAATGAAAAACTTAGTTATCACATCACGGTCATATCTTGAACTTCTTAAGGATGTCTTGGAAGAATTTCTTCTTGTGGAAGAGTGATTAGAACAAGTGCAACTGTGATAGTGAAGAATAAAAACTACAACTAATTCCTACAATACTATAGCTATTCATCATTCATTGTTATGATCTGTTGGAAGAATGTCTTCTTGTGAAAGAACTGGAATGAATATAACTACAGTATCTAGTTAAAAACAAATACAAATTCAACTCCTATCCTACAGTACCATAGTCATTAAACATTCATCATTTTAGTCTATTGGAAGAGTGTCTTCTTGTGGAAGAACTGGAACGAGTATGACTACAGTAGCTAGTTAAAAACAAATACAAATTTAACTCCTATCCTACAATACCATAGTCATTTAAACATTCATCATTTTAGTCTGTTGGAAGAGTGTCTTCTTATGGAAGAACTAGAATGAGTACGACTACAGTATATAAAACAAAAAAACTACTAATTCAATATGCAGAACGTAAAGACAGCTAGGAAAAACTTATCTAGTTTACGCAAAAGAAATCCGTTCAAGGGGCAGGGGCCCTCTACCACTTGACGGCATTCAAATCCAAATTAAATCACGCCTTCAAGATAATTTTGTCTGCTCCATTAACGATGCAATAGTTTGAACATAATGCTCTATGTCTTCAAAGACGTAACACAGAGTTTACACAAAATCTAGCAGCAAATCTAACACAAAATTTCTAACTAAGCTCTCGGCCTACTCAAGAGTTTATAAAGTAAATGCAAGTAACAATAATTACAATAATTTAGGAATGATGTCTTTCCTTATCCAAATCATTTTAGGAGTCTTTAAGGTGGCTGCGTGAAGGAGAAAAGACACCTGGACTGAGACAGTCCTAGTAGGAGTCTTCCTTCACAAATGTGTTCCCACGTGCATAACCGTACCCAGAATTCATTTCCTCTTCCATGATGAGCAACACACCATGTAGGCAGAACGTGGATCATGCCCATATGCGGTTTTCCTCAAGAGGCCACCTGGAACATACTCAAACATAAAGGTAGCTGCAGAATCGCCGGTTAGCTACGGAATGCCTGCATTCTGCAGCTAGTTCCGGTCAAAATGCTTAACAATGGCAACAATCACAAAATTCAACAAGTCAGTCATGTAAACCATTCTAGAAGTAATTTTAACTATTTTTATTGATCAATTGGGTTTAAAATAGAAATGGAAAAGGGAAAATGAGG